>JACXGM010001069.1:47666-59285 GCA_016801145.1 Umbra pygmaea | reverse complement strand
ATAGGGTACATGTGAACGAGTGTAAATAACATAGAGTACATGTGAACGAGTGTAAATAAGATAGAGTACATGTGAACGAGTGTAAATAACATAGGGTACATGTGAACGAGTGTAAATAACATAGAGTACATGTGAAAGAGTGTAAATAACATAGAGTACATGTGAACGAGTGTAAATAACATAGGGTACATGTGAACAAGTGTAAATAACATAGAGTACATGTGACTGAGTGTAAATAACATAGAGTACATGTGAACGAGCGTAAATAACATAGAGTACATGTGAACGAGTGTAAATAACATAGGGTACATGTGAACGAGTGTAAATAACATAGAGTACATGTGAACGAGTGTAAATAACATAGAGTACATGTGAACGAGTGTAAATAACATAGGGTACATGTGAACGAGTGTAAATAACATAGGGTACATGTGAACAAACGCATGAACAGACAGAGACCGTTTCAATGGGGGAGGGGGACAATTATGATATTATAACAATATCAAGTTTCAAAATGTAACTGATAATTGACAATTTTGGTAAAGATGAAAAGACAAAAAATGTGGAACCCATTTTCACTCAACAGCACCACTTTAACAACCAGTGGCCAGAATGTGTGGAATGCAACATGAACAAATACAGAAGCAACAAAACATATGTAAACACTTTGGAATTACCTAGATATCTGCATAAATTGTCCATAAAATATGATATGCCTAAATGAATAACACAAAAATAAATATCTTTATAAACATAGATGTATTTATTGAACACTTAATTATTCAGAGTGCATGGTGGAAAACGTATGTGAACCATTGGACATAATAACTGGTTGACTCTTCTTTGGCATCAAACCATGTTTCCTGTTTTGGCAGATCAGACCTGCATAACAGTCAGGAGGATATCTGCACCATTTCTCTTTACAAAACTGCTTCAGTTCAGAAATATTCTTCAGATGTCTGGAATGAATCTAACTCTTGAGTTCACTCAATTGTGTTCAATTCACTCCAGAAGGCCTATTTTCTTCTTTTGAAGCCAATGTTTGCTTTGGGTCTTTATTCGACTGAGACACGCAACTTTTGTTGAGCTTAAATTGGCTGATAGATGACCGTACATACTCCTGCAAAATGTTTTTGTATAAAAAAATTACATTTGGGAATTCATTTTTCTGTTGGTGAATGCAAGCGTTCCCGACCTGATTCTCATCAGGTAATGCTTATTTTGAATAGCAAGCTTGACATTGAGTGTTTTTACAGGACCCAGCGGCTCTACCCAACACTCCAATTCTTATCTCATTCATTGGACTACGTGTTAGCTGACTCCTATTGGCCCAGGGATCACATATTGTTTTCACAATGCACTGTTTAAATGTTGTGTTCAATATGTATAAGAAAACACAAATAGGTGAGTGTTTAAGCAGACTGTCTCTATTGATGTGACTTAGGTGAAGATAGAAAAATCTTCCCATCGATCAATAGAGATCTACATTAAGTTGTATGTTTGCAAATATTAGTTGAATCATGCCAACAAGCAGTGTTGTGCCTGAACGCGTTTTGGGCGAACGTGAACTGAACGTAGGCTACTGAACTGAACGTTACTGTGAACTAGTTCATTCTGGTGTCTGTGAACCGCAAGCTCTCCCAGTTTAACGAATTTAGCGGTTGTATTGCGATTATCTCACGAACCTTAAAGGCTAGCAACTAAAAAGCTTGGTACTGTTGGAAAGACAAAGATCAGCCGAAAATAATGAGTGTTGGCTCATCCATGTGGGTTTATGAGAGCCGGGGCTATTGCGCCTCGAAGTTGGTCATGTTTTTTTACTTTTTACTTTTTTACTAAACACATTACAGACAGGAAGTAGGACGTAAAAATGACAAAAAAGCAACTCTGAAATGATGTAGCTGCACAATACCAACATGGTAGCAATATGGTTGGAAAGAATGGCTTCCACTAATAAAATAATGCCAATGGAAATAATGAGTAGTGGTTTGTCCATGTGGATTAATGACAGCCGGAGATATCGCGTCTCAAAGTTGGGTACATTTCACTGCCTATATTTTGGTAAACTAAAAACATTACAGACAGAAATCAGACAAAAAAATTCAAAATAACATTTCTGCAAGGAGGTAGGATATCACCCTGCACTAAAACAGGTTATTTTTTTGGAGGGTTCGGGATAGCTGTTTTTTAATGTATAGGGACATTGTAAATATATGTAGGCTACTGTACATTGAAAAACGACCATTCAAGCAGCTCATCTTTCCTCATGTTTTTGAGAATATACTGTAGGGGTGAAAGCTGTAGCTGCTACTAGTGTGGACTGGATGGACAGCAACAAGCGTTAAATCAACAATGGGGAAATGGTTGTCCTCGATGCTATTGAACTGTGAACCCTAATTGGATGAGGATTCAAAATTGGACATGAAGATGAAATCTGAATGATTGATTCAGTGTTAAATCTGATAAAAATAATGGCTGTCTGTGGTTTTTTAAGGGCTGTGGCAATAATTTTGAAAAATAATAGCTCGCAGCAACATATGGAGAAAAAAAAACTAAAAACTAGTTTATTTTTGAAACTGTGAACTTATTACAACATTTTGAAGGATGACCTATGAACTGAACTAGTTCATTTTAAAGTTTGTAAACTGAACTATGAACTAGTTCATGTAGAAAGTGAACTTTCCCAACACTGCCAACAAGCAATATTTTGTCTATGCTCAAAATAAACATTTTTGACCACATGTACCAGAGGTGTATTTTCATAAGATCAAACACCTCTGGCATTAGAGTATGCCTACATTTGTTGATTATGTATGTACACTATATATACAGTACTCAGTGTAAATTAGTTCACCTCAACAGATGTCTCTGAAAATAATCTGTCTCTCTTCAGAATCAATACTTTCCATGGGATCCTATACAATAAAATATTCCAGAAACTCTGGTTTATTGGTTTCAAATTAGATTAGTCAGAACAAAACAACAAAACGGAAAGTTTAACAAAGTGATTTATGACCATGGTGCAAACATGATTACCCACAACCCAGTGAAGCTTTTAGGAATTAAACTTGGTAAAATGCTAATTAACTAGAATTCAACAACAGACAAGTCTAACCAATTATTGCACGGGTTGCTGCAAGATAATTGACAATTACCGTAAGGGTGTGTGATTTAAGCTATGTACAATCTCCTCCCAGTCAATGCTGACAATTATGGCACCACATTGAAAAGAAATGTCACAAGCCTTGAGAAAGAAAGTAATTGCTTTACACAAAAAAGTTCAGGGATACAAGACAAGTAGTAAAGCTTTGCTAATCAGTCGGAATACAGTAACGTTAAAAAAAATCAAAAAGGATGGACATTAGCCAAACAAGTGCAGGCCGTCAACGGAAGCTAACACCTCAAGATGAGCGCATTGTCCTAAGAAGAAATGAGAAAAATCGCTATGCAAGTTCATCAGAGTTAGCTAAAGCTGTAGAAAGCCAAACTGGGGTGATTGTTTCACGTGACACAATACGACGTATGCTACACAGGAGTGGCATGCAAGGCTATTATGCACCACGGAATCCACTGCTAAAGCCCAAGCAAAAAAGCCTGTTTAGCATTTGCAAAGGCTCATGTTGACAAAAGTGAAGAATATTGGGACTCCATACTTTGGTCAGATGAGACAAAGGTTAATCTTTCTGGAACTGTTGGCATCCAAACTGTATGACGTCGCAAGGAGGAAGAATACAATGAAACTTGCATGATACCCACAGTAAAGCATGGCAGAGGGAGTGTTATTATGTGGGGTTGTATGAGTGCTGCATGTGTCAGGGAATTGCACTTCATTGAGGGCATCATGAATTTACAGATGTACTGCAGAATACTGAACGACTCTCTGCACCCTGGGTTGCCATGCACACTTTCAACATGATAATGACCCGAAACCTACATTCTTCTGAGGAAGAACAGGGTGAAAGTGATTCAGTGGCCAAGTATGTCAACTGACCTCAACCCAATAGAACACCTATGGAGAGTCCTGAAGAGACAGGTCGAGCATCATTCTCCGTCCAGCATCCAGGAACTTAAAGAGCTCATTCTCCAAGAAAGGAGAGAAATAGACCTGGCAGTATGTTGCCAAATTGTTCACACCATGTCCAGGAAAGTTGGTGTTGTCCTTAAAAAGGACATACAAAATATTAGATTAAGTAGAAATTGTTGTAGGGTGTTCTCATTTCTGCAACACCTAATTTGCATTAAAATGTATTATTTCCTCATCCCAACGATGTTGGTGGCCAACCTTTTATATTCTTCATAAAAACAAATGTTTCACAGAACTCAGTTTTGTCAAATTTCAGCTAATTGTTCCGGTGATCAATGAGAAATGTATAAAAAAAATTATCTTCAAAGGAAGTAAACTCATATACTGTAATAACTTTCTAGTTGTCTGATTGAGTGTATAGCACTGTGAGAGTGCCCATATCACATTGTGTGTTGCCCTGATGCCCTTGCTTTAAATTAGGACAATTCTGGGAACAGGTCTTTGACTTGTTGTCTGGATATCCTCAATAGTTTGAGGTATTTGTTGCTTGTTGGTGATCCAAAGAATTTTTCTACATTCATACAAAACCGTCTTACTGACCGTTACTAAATTTTTGCTATGGCCATTCCAGTCCACTGACCCAAACACTATGGAAAGCCTTTTGGGCATCAACATGAAACATTGTTCAATGTGGAAAAAATACTTTCCCAGAAAGCAGTAGTTTACCCTCATATTGGCTTTGATGCCATTAGACATTTGACAAATGACTGGGTTGGTTGCTGTAAACTGGCTATTAAAAGTCTGATGATTAAAGGAGACATTTGAAAAAGGTCAACCATACAAAACAGAACAATTTTAATTATATTTCAAAGTGTATTGGCAAAATATAAATTTTCGATTAAATACATGAATAGTTTGTAATCGGCAGAGTATTCCCACTCATTGGCAATGCATTCTGTGCTGCTATATGATTTTACATCCCCTGTAGCAACTTCAGTGTAAAATCTAGTGATAGAGCTCTGGAAAAAAAATCAATATATGTTTAAAAATAATATGTCTTCAAATAATGGAGGAATACACAAGGTGATATGGTCCTGAAATGCAAGTCGAGTTTGACATATTTCTCTGCCGACATGAACACAAAAACAAAAAAAATCAGGAAAGGCTATTAAAATGAGAATTCTAAACCACAAGTTGCAGCTGGCTATCTAAACACAGAACTTTAAATATATTTTGTAAAACGCCAAATAACTTTACATCTACATTGTAAAGGTTTTAAAAAATGTTTTCCATGCTTGTTCAATGCAATTTATGAACATGCACCTGTGGAATGGTAGTTAAGACACCAACAGCTTACAGATGGTAGGCAACTAATGTTCACATTTACAAAAACTGAGGACACTCGCAGTGGCAGACCAACTGCACAGGATCGGTACATCTGAACATCACACCTGGAGGACAGGTACAGGATGCCAGCAACAATTGCTTGAGTTACACCAGGAATGCACAATCTCACCATCATTGTTCAGACTGTCTGCAATAGGCTGAGAGGGGCTTGACTGAGGGCTTGTAGGCCAGTTGTAAGGCAGGTCCTGACCAGACATCACCGACAACAATGGTGCAGATGGGCACAAACCCACCTTCGCTGGACCAGACAGGACTGGAAAAAAGTGCTCTTCACAGAAGAGTCATGGTTTTGTCTCACCAGGGGTAAGGGGTGGACTCTCGTTTATCGTACAAGGAATGAGCGTTACACAGGGGCCTGTACTCTGGAGCGGGATCAATTTGGAGGTGGAGGGTCCATCATTGGACTGAGCCTGTTGCCATTGCAGACAATCTCCATGCTGTGCGTTACAGGGAAGACATACTACTCCCTCATGTGGTACACTTCCTGCAGGCTCATCCTGACATGACCCTCTAGCAAGACAATGCCACCAGCCATACTGCTCGTTCTGTGCATGGTTTCCTGCAAGACAGGAATGACAGTGTTCTGTCATGGTCAGCAAATAGCCCGGATCTCAATCCCATTGAGCATGTCTGGGACCTTGTTGGATCGAAGGGTAAGAACCATTCACCCAAGAAATGTCAGGGAACTTGCAGGTGCCTTGGTCGAAGTGTGGGGTAACATCTCACAGCAATAACTGGCAAATCTGGTGCAGTCCATGTGGAGGAGATGTACTGCAGTACTTAATACAGCTGGTGGCTACACCAGATACTGACTGTTACAATTCATTTTGATCCAGGGACACATTATTCCATTTATGTTAGTCACATGTACGTGAAACTTGTTCAGCTTATGTCTTAGTTGTTTAATCTTTTTATGTTCATACATATATTTCTACATGTTAAGTTTACAGAAAAATTATAGCACTTGAAAGTGAGAGGACATATTGGCCGTCATTTATGAAACGTGCATACGACCTAAAACAGGAGTATGACGGGCATACGCTGATTCCTGCGCAAAGCAAGGGATTTATCAATTTGAACGTGATCGTAGGCTGCGATAAAATCTCATGTCTGGTTTGACCTTGTGTACGCAAATTCTCTAGTGTGACTAGCGGTGTTCATGGTATAAACACCCGGTTCAGTGAATTGTTGAACCAGCGATCTTTGATGAATGCGTGTATCACAACTACCCCATATTGCAAGTTACATTTCAGAATTCCAAATTAATTGTATACACCACATTGTTATTAACTGGTATATTTTTTCCCTTTCATTTCGAGGTGGCCTACAACATGATGGCTTAAATTAGGCAAACAACAATTTAAATCAAATGATAAATAAATAAATATATATATATATTGTATGTGATTGGTGAAATGTTTATTCAGTCGCCTATTTATACAAGCGCTTTGGCAGTCTTGAAGTCGAAGCGATGGCAGATCTGGGACCTTAATGCGTGCTCTCTACACCGGGACCTTTCAGCAGAAATATCAGATCATATGTCATGCCAGGATGTTTGTTCTGAATATGCGGGTGGGATGCGGGTGGAATGCGCAACTCAAATTCTTTTTTAACTGCAGTGTTGGAACAAGGCTACAAGAGGGGGTACTGCATGGCTGGAGTCATGTCGTCGATGAGTTACGCCCTCGTACAATTATTATAATAGTTCTACATAGTTTTTTGGTGAAACAGATGGATGTGATTCCTCTAGGTGACAAAGGTTATGCCGTGACTGAGTACCTTATAACATGCGCTTGACCAAAACTACACACTAACATAAAGAGTCCATAACACAGCCACACATGGCTGGATGTCACAGAGCCCCCCTCCTAAAGCCCGCAACACCTAGGCGGGCAACCAAGGGGTAGAACAGTCCAGAAAAGCAGGCAGGGAGGCCGGCGGTACAGAGGGCCTGGGGACAGGAGGGGCAGAGGGCCCGGGGCCAGGAGGGACAGAGGGCCCAGGGTCAGGAGGGACAGAGGGCGGCCCGGGGTCAGGAGGGACAGAGGGCGGCCCGGGGTCAGGAGGGACAGAGGGCGGCCCGGGGTCAGGAGGGACAGAGGGCGGCCAGGGGAAAGGCAGTTCAGGCGGTAAGGGGAAAGGCAGTTCAGGCGGCCCTGAGACCGGCGAAACAGTGGGCCCTGGCGGCTGGGGGTCTGGGAGCCCTGGCGGCAAGGGGTCTGGGAGCCCTGGTGGCAGAGACGGGGGTCCGGACGTCGGCTTCTCACTCCTTGTGATGGAGGAAGAGCGAGAACAGGCAGCCAACGCCCCCCAAAAAAACTTCCCACCTAGAGAGAGGGGTAATCTCTCCGCGGCTCCGTCGTTGCGCCTTTGCTGTCTCATCTTCCAATTAAAACCAAGCGGTTGGCCTGCACCTGAGACCTGAGCATTTCTTTTTATCTCAGAGAAATTCATTTTCTCTGCCGGATTTCGCTTATCCGTGTCGTAAATATTAAGGGCGATGCCTCTAATCCGTGCATATTTGTGGGCATGATATTTAAATTACGATTGTTTTCAACCATCCGATTTATCAACAGTTGCTCATTCGTACACTGGAATTGGAGTGATACAAATGTTTTGTAAATCACACGTGAGTCTCGTCGTAGGATGATTTCTGCGCTCAGATCTACACTGGTTTCTACGCACGTTTGATAAATGATGGCCATAATGTTTCAATATGCTATAAAAATATTTTTTATTATTATTATGACTACAGATTCCAGGAAAAAGCTATTTCAGGAGTAGGAAAAATTGTACATTATTATCATGACTTTTAGGGTCTTTTTTCTGCTATTCCTGGCATAGATGCTAAGGTACTGATATGACAAATATTTACTGAAAACTGAAACTGTTTGTCTGAATTAATATATTGTATTCTTAAATGTGTGACCTGTCACATGTATTACAGTTCTCCTATGACATTGGAATACCTTTTTTAAATTAAATTATTCATCCTGACACACGACCCAACCCCAGATAAGTGGACAAAGATGGATGGATGGATTCCTGGCACACAATCAGAAATTCTATTTTTGGATGTGTGCTATTGTCACACTATGGGGTAATTGTAGGAAGGAGGCAAACACATACTATCTCAAGAACAATATAAGGCTTTTAATAATAACTAGAGTACACAATGTTGGACAAAAACAACTGTACAAAACCACAAACACTATTTAAGAAGACTCACAGAATACACTGGTAGAACTGGAACTAGATGGGTACACATACCAACAGTAAATACAACAATGAAAGACAAAGAACAAGCAAACAGAGGGAGACTAAATACATGCACTAATGATCTAAGGAGAACCAGGTGTAATCGAGGGAGACAGAAACAAGACAATCTGTTGGTTGATCAGGGCATGGGAATAATAATGTTGAGGAGATATTGAAACTCAAGAGTGGAGTCGGCGGGGAACTGACAGAACACAGGGGAAACCATGACACCTACTGTATACAAATAAATGAGAGTGAAATGGAAGTAATTTCTCAGAATTCTTAATTTGTTACAAACCTGAAGGAAAACCTAACATGGAAAGGGAAAACAATGCAAGGAATAATAACAAATGATAAATGTTAAATATGTTCAGTGTAACTAGATTAATGTAGTGTTTTTTAAATGATCCAATGCCCCTGAGACATGAACCTACTGAACACTGACATTTATTATAACTAATGGTGGTGTTTCCTCTGCTGTTGCTGTGTTATTATCACTATGATCGTTATGGTCATTAGGTTTGTCATCTTTAATTCAGAAGAACAGTGTGGCATCAAGTGATGGTGGGGGGTGAGAGGGAATCAGATAGAGACATGAAAGTAAGATCTGTGTCAAATGTTTCTGTTTGTGTGTGTCCAATCCTCTCTGTTCACCAGTTTCATCATCTCTTATTAAACTCCATTTAAAGTCTGTGCCAATCCTTCTGAACTAAAAAAGCGCTATTCACAAAAAACCACCGCATTGAAGACACAGAAAAAATATTCCACCAAACAAAACAATACCACCAACTGACACTGACCCTAATTATCTCATAATGTGGTATAAGAAACAAGTTAGTGATCTACAACCCCAATTCAGAAAGTTGCGACAGTATGAAAAATGCTAATAGAAATGTGTGATTTGTAAATGTACTTTGACTTGTATTCAAACAAAACAAACTATAAAGACAAAGTGTTTGATGTTCTACCTAATCAACTGCATAGTTTTTTTAAGGCAAACATTTACTTAAAAATTGATGCTCGCAACAGGTTCCAAAAAAGTTGGGCAGTGGCAATTTGTGAATAATAGCAATGTGACAACTTGAAATTTGAAGGTGTAACATAGCGTATGTGGGGAGCTGGAGTAGAATTACTGAGGCGGAAACAGGAGCGTAGTTGGACTGGATAGTTTTTCTTTCGAACTAATGAAAACAAAAAAGATATCAAACAGGTAGTTTAAATCCACTGGCAGCATACAAACATGAACACAGGAATGCTGGAAACAATGGCCGACACATTAGTGTCAGAAAACACAGACCTAATGAGTCTCCCGATTAAGCTTGATATGTCCTATAAGGCTCAGCTGTCATTTAGACAAGCTGATCAGTCAGTCCTAACCCATTTATACCACTAGGTTGCAGCAATGCTCCACCCAGATGTCACAGGAGGTGATGGAAAACAGGTGAGGCAATCATGTAATTATAGTACATAAAGAGCCTGCAAAAAACATCCAGTCCTTGAGGCTCATCAATCTGCCAAGAGGTGGATCATGGATAATCAGACACTGTTATTTTCCCCAAAGACAAATTGGTAGGATTTTGGGCATTTTAGCTTCCACATTGCACAGTATTATTTAAAGAGTCTAGGAATCTGGTCAAATCTCGGTGGGTAAAGGGCAAGGCTGGAAACCACTTCTAAATGTGCGTGTTCTCTGATCTCGTAGACATTATTGTCTTAAAACAATCATAAGTCTGTAATGGATATACTGACATGGGCTCGGACATACTTTGGTAAAACTTTGTCAGTCAACAACATTCTCCTCTGCATCCACAGATGCAAGTTAATGCTTTACTATGCAAAGCAGAAGCTGTACATCCACACTGTCTAGGAGCACCGCCGACTTCCCTGGGCTTGGTCTCATCTGAACTGGACAGTAGCACAGTGAAATCGTGTTTTGTGGTCAGGTCCAAAAGCCAGCATCTCTCATGGTGTGGGGGTGTATCAATGCTCATGACATAGGTAACTCGCACATATGTAAGATCACCTTTAATGCAGAAAGATATGTACACATTTTGGAGCAACATATGCTGCCATACAGATGTTGTCATTTCAAGGGTCGTCAATGCCAAACCACATTCTGCGTGGATTTACAAAGCATGGTTTAAACAGAGGGTGCGGGTGCTAGAATGGCCTGCCTGCAGTCCTAACCTGTTTCTGATTGAAGTGCCACACATTATATGTGGCAATGAAGGCCCCATGCAGCTGTGCAGCTGAATACATGCATAATGAATGAATAGGGGAAGATTCTGCTATACTGAACCAACTGGTGTCTTCAGTGCACAAACACTTAATAAGTGTTATTAACATGAAAGGTGATGTAAACACAGTGGTAAACAGTCGACTTTCACAACGTTTTGAAGTGTGTTGCAATTTTGAGTGTATACAGTGAAAAATTATTTTGATTCACAAAGTCAAAAATCCATCAAATAATGTGTAAATAATGTGTTTTTCAACAGGGTGCATTTAATTTTCAACTGACTATTTTTGCATTTGTGGCATTTACTACTGAGTTGTGGTTGTTTCAGGTAGCACACCTGATTCAGTTAGTCAACTACACATTAAGCCTTTGATTGATTGAAACAACTGTGCCATTTCAGGTTTAAAACAAAAACATGGCCTATAACATGGCCTATACATATAATATATATATAAATATAATAACAATTACTTTATCCATAGCTGCAGATTTAAATGAGTGTTATTTTATAATTATAGAACCTGCTAGGAACGACAAATATGCTCCCTAAGATGTACTGTACGCAACTTTCCTGAACTGTAGTTGAATAACAACACTGTAGTTTATTTGTAGAAACTTACATTTGAAAACACAGACAAGACGACCTCAAAATATGTCTGAGACACTGAAAGGTGTGTGTGTGTGGGGGTGTTTG
>JACXGM010001069.1:7077-47566 GCA_016801145.1 Umbra pygmaea | reverse complement strand
ACCACCTGGGTATATATATTAAACATTTCATCATCCGTGTAAGTTGTTCTGGAGGATCTTTTTACTGACGCTGCGAGGTTAACCTCCCTGTCACATAAAATTGATAGCGGTTATTTATTATCCAAGACAAAGTTGGTAAACTGAAAAGTGACCGATGGTGTATATGTCAGAAAACATGTTGGCGTATTACAGTAGCCTTCTAAACTAAGACAAATGTCACAAGTTAACAGTTACCCTTATTACACTATGAATAAGGATGCTTGTTTAACGGAAACATACATTTACGCATGAAGTAATACACAGACCTGTATCAGCGGAACATATGCATTTTAGATAAACAGTAGGTAATATCAAAATAGCGGATCTAAAGGATTTTCAATGAGGCTGGACTTAACGTTAAATTTAAGTCAAAGGCACGATCGAAACAGTGCCCGCGCCCCCTATCGTTGAGTGAACCATTTCAGCACCACTTAGTCGTGGACAGCTCCAAGCCGTTCCACACAATACTGCTGTATCTTGTCTGACAGCTTGAAGCAAACGTGAGCACACGGCCAATTTCTTTTCTAATTGGGCCAAAGTTTTAACCGAGATTATAGATAAAGGTTAGAATACAATAATTGATCGTGCTTAATAGAGGGTTGAGACAAGATGTGGCAGAGAATAAGATAAGCTCTGACTAAACAAATTTAATGATTTATTCGAATGCCAAAATATTTTATTTGAATTATTTGAACTCAACCACACATTTTATAATGGGGTCATGTGGCGACTGTTGTAAAATGTGGGGTTGATTTAACTTTGTTAAGTAAAGGAATGATACATGGCTTATTGTGGAACAAAAAATAGGTAAAAAATAAAATTACAAAATAAAAAAATACAGAAACTATGACATTTGATTATGCTAATATGTACTCTACGTAATGCAAATTTAAATCAACTCAGTCATTATTGCAACTATTTCATATTTGGAGTATTTGTAGACAAGGAAAAAAATACAACGGACAGTGAGTCGACCAAATCACATGTTTTACTGCTTTACCTTTATGATATTATGCCATGCTAGTAGGCAAAGTGTGGATTTTTGCACAAAACAGCAGATACTGAATCAAAGACTCTGACAATACAGAGACATAAAATTACGTGAAAAAATAAGGAGGAAAACTTACCATTGACGGGTATAATCCGAAGACCGTGATTGAAATGACTGGGTACAGAACACTAAACAGTGCACGCATTATGTCTACCGGGACGTACTCACACTTCTCTCGCTTATTCACGCACAGCCCTCGTTGCGGGACTGTGTTCGAGTCGCTTTCGGTTCAGAGCGCTCCAGCCTAACAAGACGGATAGATCCACGTTCATTCCCACCGCTCTTGCGTGAAGCCAATACAGAAAGCGCTGCCTGGTCTAGTCAACACTAACAGAACGCACTGAGCCGGTCAACACAGACATTACTGAGAAAAGTTATACAAAGGGACAAGACCTCAGGATATGCCCACAACGGATATTACACCATTTGGTGTGTGTCCTGGGTGTAGGAGAAATAATTATATATGTTGATCAGTGCCAAGACCTGCCACTCCCCACACAGTGTCCGGGGGATATGCAACAGAACCGTCACAAATACACGCCTCCCTCCTCTGATAGGCCAGAAGACCTACACGTTAGATCTTTCGTTACTTTAAGGTACTGTATATGGTTGAAAATGAATACAAATGCATAGCAAACTTTACAGTATGTACTGGATCTACACTAAACTAAAATAAAAAACATCCAACAATTTCAAAGATTTTACTATTTAAAAAATATATTTTTACTAAGTTTCAAATGAAATATATTAATTAGGTCCTCAACTCGGGTCGTGGGGAACGAAACACTTTTGGTTTCCATTGTTTCTTAATAATCAATAACCAACCCAGATGTCAATGCAATTAACTCGAAGGTAGAAACAAATCAAACCAAAATCGTGTTTAGGTCACAGGATCTGGGTAAAAACTGTTGGTTTAATTTACTTAAAAAACGGTCATACACTGGTACATGCTTTGTCATAAAGCTGCAATATGTATCTTCCCTTTTATGTATATAATGTTTTTAAAACCATTATACCACTTGTCTTTTACTGAACACAATAATAATTTAGCCACAATATAATAATAAATGTTGTACATAATATGCATTGGTTTCTAGTTAGATATTGTGAAATGTTGATTTTGCTATTGTAAAGTCATAATCAATTGTTTTGAGAATGTCACAAATATTAATTTTCAGCAAGTCTGCTGCCTCAGTGTTGATGATGGCAATTTGCATATACACCCGAAATGTCATGAAGAGTAATCAAACGAATTGCAAAGAATTGCAAAGTCCCTCTTTGCCATGAAAATTATTCCCCAAAAAACATTTCCACTTATTATGCTGCCACAAAATGACCAACTGCCATCATATCAGTGATTGTCTCATTAACACAGGTGAGAGTGTTGATAAGGACAAGACTGGAGATCACTCTGTCATGCTGATTGAGATAGAATAACATACTGGAAGCTTTAAAAGGAGGGTGGTGCTTGAAATCATTGTTCTTCCTCTGTTAACTATGGTTACCAACACATGACATCCATAATTGCTTTGCACAAAAAGGGCTTCACAGCAAGGATATTGCTGCTAGTAAGATTTCACCTAAATCAACCATTTATCGGATCATCAAGAAACTCAAAGAGAAAGCTTCAATTGCTGTTAAGAAGACATCAGGGCGCCCAAAAAGTCCAGCAAGCATCAGGACCGTCTCTTAAATTTGATTAAGCTGCGGAGTCGGGGCACCACCAGTGCAGATTTTGCTCAGGAATGGCAGCAGGCAGGTGTGAGGACATCTGCACGCACAGTGAAACAAAGACTTTTGGTGGAAGGCTTGGTGTCAAGAAGGGCAGCAAATAAGCCACTTCTCTCCAGTAAAAACATCAGGGACAGACTGATATTTTGCAAAAGGTACAGGGATTGTACTGCTGAGGACTACGGTAAAGTCATTTTCTCTGTTGAATCCCTTTTTCCAATTGTTTGGGTCACCCGGAAAACACCTTGTCCGGAGAAGAAAAGGTGAGCAATACCATCAGTCCAACCATACATTTCATAATATCTCCCAAATTACGTTCTCAGGAAACTATTTTGAAAACCTGAATTATGTTATATGCCAACATATTTACATTTTTTTACATTTGAACTGCACATTTCGTTATTAGGCTATATTTGTAGTTATGTTTCCCCTGTACATTTTGTTTAGCGGATTTATGCGAGAACATTCCACACATTCCATACATTCCATAGCGTTCAAAATTATATTGAAACATTCACAATTAAGTATGAGGATACTAACGGTTAATGTTAGGCATGAGGTTGCTAATGGTTAAGATGTGACATTACTGAGGTTAAGGTTAGGTTTTTGGTTAGGGTTAGGCTAACATTACAAAAAACGACAATTGTAAAAAGCAATGTAAATCAAAAAACACACACAAAGTGCCGGTCTGGATTTGAACTCACGAACACTGGCATGCAAGTTGCGGATTTATACGCCCACCCACCATCCAAACCTCCATCCCAGCAAAAACGATGCTATTTACATGCTACGTCATGATCTTCATATGTTCATATTTAACTTTAATCAAGTGTTCAATTTAGTTCCCTACTAACATAATTGACCCTCTCATACGTTCATATTTCACATATTTTGGTTTTACAAAATAGTTCCCTCAGAATGTATTTCATGTAATTTTGGGCTCCATCAGTCCTGTGTCATGCCAACAGTAAAGCATCCTGAGACCATTCATGTGTGGGTTTGCTTTTCAGCCAAACGAGTGGGCTCACTCAAAATTCTGCCTAAGAACAAAGCCATGAATAAAGAATGGTACCAAACCATCCTCCAAGAGCAACTTCTCCCAACCATCCAAGAACAGTTTGGTGATGACCAATGACTTTTCCTGCACAATGGAGCACCGCGCTATTGACATTTTGGGTCCATGGCCAGGAAACTCATCAGACCTGAATCCCATTGTGAACATGTAGTCAATCCTCAAGAGGCGGGTGGACAAACAACAACCCACAAAGTCTGACAAACTCCAAGCATTGTTAATGCAAGAATTGGCTACCATCAGTCAGGATGTGGCAAATAAGTTAAGTGACAGCATGCCAGGCCGGTTTGCAGATGTCTTGAAAAAGAAGGATCAACACTGCCAATATTCACTCTTTGCATCACTTTAATTTAAGTGTCAATAAAAGCCTTTGACCCTTATGAAATGCTTGTAATTATACTTCAGTATACCATAGTAACTACTGACCTAAGATCTAAAAACACTGAAGCAGCAAACTTTGTGGAGACCAATACTTGTGCCATTCTCAGAACATTTGACCACGACTGTATTATTGTCTGTATTTTGTATTATTTAGTTAGATTTTTTCAATATGCTAGTTTACTAGTCCTAAAACATATTTAGTAATTTTTTTTGTAGTTTTTGAAAGTGACATAGTGCATGTTTAACAACTAAACTTCCATGAAGCTTAGGGGATCCAACCATAACCTTTTCATAGTGTTTACACATATGAATGCCCAGACATTGAACTGTTAGCGATGAGTCTCCGTCCGTATTACATGCCTAGGGTGTTCTCACACGCCATTGTTGTTGGTTTCTACATCCCTCCACGAGCTCTGGCTGAAAGTGCATGTGTCGCCATCCGCGAGGCTTCTGGCTCAGCATCTTGAAGCCTTCATTGCGATTTCAGGGGATTTCAATCATGTTACACTGGACTCAACCCTGTCTGCATTTATCAGTTTGTAAACTGCCCTATTCTGAAGATAAAACACTTGACATCATGTATGTGAATGTCAGAGATGCATACACGGCCATTCCACTACAAAAGGAGAGATCAGATCACAACCTGGTCTTCCTGCAATCACAGTACATTCCACTTGTCCGCAGACAACCAACCACCACAAGCTCCTTCAGGAAAAGTTCCCAGGAGGCAGAGGAGGCCCTGAGGGACTGCTTCGAGTTGACAGACTAGAATGTACTGCAGGAATCATATGGTGATGATATTGAGGGGGTCACTCACTGCACTACTGACTACCTGAATTTCTGTATGGACATTGTAGTCCCCACAAGAACTATATGCTTCTTTCCAAATAATAAGCCTTGGATCACCAGCGATGTCAAGGACTTACTCAACAAAATGAAGAGGGCGTTTAAAGAGGGGGACCAGGCGAAGTTGAGGCGCAGACAGCGGGAACTCAAGGCAAGCTGAAAGAGGCAAAAGAGGAATACAGAAGGAAGATAGATCAGAAGCTGCAGGACAACAGCATGAACGAGGTCTGGGAGGGCATGAAAACTATTACAGGCTGCAAGAGGAAGAGTAGCATAGTGGAGGGAAATGTGGTGAGGGCAAATCAGCTCAACCAGTTCACCTCCACAATCAACGGCTGATGCATCCCTCCCCATGCTGCTATCACAGACAGTGTGGTTCCATGCACATCAGCCTACAGCCATCAACCACCATTCACAGATGCACCCCTCCCCCCAATACTCAATAAAGTGACCCCCCTTCCTCCCATCATTACAGCGTATCAGGTCAGAGGAGAGCTGAGTAGACTTTGCCCAAGGAAAGCAGCCGGCCCTGACAGAGTATGTCCCAGCCTGTGCTGTGGAACTGGTGTAGCCTCTGTAGCACATCTTCAACCTGAGCTTCCGTCTGGGGGAGGTACCAGCACTATGGTGTCTCACATCCAGGGACGGACTGGCCATCTGGACGTTCGGGGGTTTTCCCGAACAGCCGGTCCATTCCGGGCCGAACGGGCCATCATATTTTGATTTGATGGCAGTTGGCCAGTTATAGTTCTGGCTGCAGCACCCGAAGGGAAATAGAGAGTACCTTGGTGATCCCTATATTTAGATGAGCTACGGAGAAACCAAGAGGGTGAGTGACAGACGCGGGGAGCAACTGATACAGCGTGGGTGTGCAAACGAACAGTGCCATGCCACCAAAGCCCCCCCCACTGGCCACTCCATCGCAAAGTCCCGGGCCAAATTTTTGTCCCAGTACATCCCTGCTTACGTCTCATCCAAGTTCCTAAGAAGCCACATCCCAGTGAGCTAAATGACTTTAGGCCAGTCGCTCTAACATCACATATGCTGAAGACGATGGAGCGGCTGCTACTTTGCTCCAGTTTGCATACCAGGAGAAGGTGGGTGTGGAAGATGCCATCTTATATGTACTGCACAGAGGGCAATCTCATCTGGACAAGGGGAATAGTGTTGTGAGAATCATGTTCTTTGATTTCTCTAGCGCCTTTAACACCATTCAGCCGGTTAAATTGAGATACAAGCTTGAACAGATGGTGGTTGATGCTCACCTTGTGTCCTGGATAATATTCTACCTGACGAAGAGACCTCAGTTTCTCAGTCTGAATGACTGTTTCTCAGAGACTGATCTGCAGCACTGGAGCGCATGTACTTTCACCATTCCTGTTCAACGTGTACACTTTTGACTTCAGTTACAACTCTGAGTCATTCCACATGCTGACGTTTTCAGACGACACTGCAATTGTGGAGTGTATCAGGGATGGACAGGAGGATTTGTACAGGAACCTGGTGGGTGACAAAGACCAAGGAGTTGGTGGTAGATTTCAGGAGATCTATGCCACTTATACAACCAGTCTCCATTGAAGGGGTTAATGTGGAAGTGTTCAGCACATAAGTACCTGGTGGTACACATGGAAAACAAACTGGACTGGTCAGTCAACATGGATTCATTGTATCAGAAAGGGCAGAGTCGGCTTTATTTCCTGAGGAGGCTGCGGTCATTCAATGTCTCAAGTTCCTCTGGATGTTTTACCAGTCAGTCATTGCCAGTGTCCTGTTTTATGCTGTGGTTTGCTGGGGAGGCAGCATTGAGAAGAAAGACGCTGGGTGACTGAACAGGCTGGTTAGGAAAGCTGGCTCTGTTGTTGGTATTAAGCTGGAGTCACTCACAGCAACTGCAGAGAAACGGACCATGAGTATGACGCTGGCGATTATGGACAATGATCGCCACCCACTACACAGCACATTCACTAAACAGAGGAGTGTGTTCAGTGGCAGACTTCTGTCACTGTCATGCTCAACAGACAGGCTGAGGAGGTCCTTGGTCCCCAGGGCCATCCAACTCTTCAATACCACACAAAGGGGATGGGGAGAAATTGACTGTTCAGCATGGCCCAGTTTCTCTCAGCCCCTACCATTATACCATTATATCACTTTAACTACTGTACACCTGACTGTCTTATCGGCTATATTAGCCCTCCTATACAATCTGGACTGGGGTCATAACACCTACGTCTTATAACGGATTCCTTGTTATGTATTGTATGTTTACTTTCTTGATATTTCATCGTCATAGTTCATATTTTTATAATAAGCTATTGAACTGTTCAATCCCTGAACTGTTCACTTTTGCAATAGTTTACTCTTTAAATTTCAGTGAGGTTTTTTATGTACAGTAAGTTAGGTATATAGGTTATGGTTGTCTAAGCTACTGGATGCCTAAAATTTCCCTCGGGATGAATAAAGTATCTATCTATCATCCAGAGGTGGTGGGAAATAGTCATGCATAATTACTGTAGTTATACTATAAATTACATCATAAGCACTACCTCATACTCCAAGACCAGGTTCAAATCCTGCTTCCAGATTAATAACCTGTCTTGCTTTGTCTTACTGTTGACAACCAGCATTTCAAAAGTACATTGATGGACACCATTAGCACCAGTGCGTGTGTAGTTGTATTCTGGTAATTCAGTAGCAAGCCCCAGATTCTGCAGTAGCTAAACTAAATAGTAACAATCTCTGAATCCAAAAGTTGTGATGCACCCTGATCATAAATATTTAGTATGTTTTATGGAGTTGTGCCCACTCATTCAAAACAGCAATGTAGTTTTTTTCCAATCTAAAACACAATTCTGGTGCCAGAGTTTGGTGTATGGATCTAAGCTCCCGACTCTGAACACACGTGCCCCCTGGCAATTGGGGTTAGAGCCCAGGTTAGCCACTGACTGTGCCTTTCCTCTTTGTCTCACTCTACCCGCCTATCTCCCTCTGCTTTATTCTGTCCTGTCAATAAAATCATAAAAATACAAACAGAAAATCTTTTAAAAAAGTACAATTCTCTGTAACTCAAGAAGATGAAAATGCAAGGGGATGTAGCAATACTGTCTGTTTTAATCTAAAGTTGCATAATCATTCAAAACTACACTGTAGCTTACTTCTAAACAATTATGTATAGCTCAAAAAAATCTAAATACATCCCCCCATAAAAAACTACATGTTTACCGATGCCTTGTTTGAGATTGGAGTGTGTTAAAACCAGAACAGCCTCAGATCTGCTTCGTAAGACACATATTGACCTCAACTGACCCAACTCCACTTGGAGTTGCCTTGATGAAGCCAGGCTTTAATCAGAAATGAGATAATTTGAAGAAAAGGGCAAAAGTCAAATAAGGGCAATTCTCATATTTTAATCATTTGCCTGCAATTGATCATACTATTCAACATTTTTGGTTATTTTTGTCTATTTTAATTCATCGTAAAATAATCTATACAGACTACAGTATCCCTTAAAATAAAGATCTATTAGTGACAGCTATAAAAGTTGGTATTTGGAGTTGATTTATAATATGGCTAGTTAAAAATAACTAATTTTGTTTGACTAAGCCACAAAACTGGGGTGTATTCCTGTCATGCAATCAACAAGCTTGTAACATTGTAATAATAATATTTGTTTTTTTTATGAGAGAACATCAGAAAGCAAAAGCTAGAGAGATCAATACATAGAAGGAAACTGATGGAAACGGCAAAGAGAGTCGGCCAAGTCGGGTCTCGAACCCCCATTACCAGGTGGGAATGTGCAGTCAGAATTCAGGAGCTTAGATTGCTACACCAAACTCTGGCACAGTCCTCCTTAGTTTAACAGATGCCTTGCATACAGTTGCAAAATAACTATTCAACCCGATTGCAAATCAGATTTATTGTAAAAATATACAGGTTTGTTGAGTGTCAAATTTAACTGCATGTTAGAAAAATGGCCAAGACCAAAGAATGGTCCAAAAAGTTAAGAGAAGACATCATTGCCCTTCACAAACAAGGAACAGGACACAAAAAGATAGCGTAGGCATTACATCTTCCCAGAGACACAGTTGGAAGCCTATTTCACAAGTTAAGGTAACAGTGGTTACACTACCTGTAAAGGGCAGGAAAAAGGAAGCCTCCTGCAACCCGATTTCTGATATGGCAGGTTCTTAAAAACCCTTGAGTGACTGCAAAAGCCCTGCAGCAAGACTTAGTGGCAACAGGCACTGAGGTTTCAGTAAGCACAGAAAGGCTTGTACTAAATGCATGTTTCCATGCCAGAACTCCAAGACATACACCACTACTTACCCAAAAGCACAAGAAAAGTTGGCTCCAATATGCACAAAAAATATAAAAAACACAGAGGTTTTGGGAGTCTGTTCTGTAAACAAAACTGAAACCTTTTGTCATGATGGATCAGCAGTATGTCTGGAGGAAGAAGAATGAAGCATAAGCTGAAAAGAACACACTGCCAACAGTCAGACATGGTGGTAGCGCAGTAATGCTCTGGGGTTGCTTTGCATCCTCTGGCACAAGAAAATGGCAGTGTGTGGAAGGCAAGATGGATACACTAAAGTCATGAAATCCTAGGAGAAAACATCATGCCGTCTGTGAGGAAGCTGAAGCTTAGGAGTCATTGGACCTTACAACAGCACTATGAACCCAAGCTTACCTCAAAGTCCACCAAGGTTTGGTTGCAGTAGAAGTCCTGGAAGATACTACAGTGGCCATAACATTCAACTGACTTGAACCCCTATAGAATCTCTGGTGAGATTTAAAAAAGGCGGTTGCAGCATGCAAACCCAAGAATATTACTAAACTGGAGGCCTTTGCTCATGAGCAGTGGGCTAAGATTTCTCAGGAACACTGCCAAAGGCTGGTGACTGGCTATGCAACTCGTTTGCACCAGGTCATAACAGCAATAGGGTGCTTTAGTTTTAAAGTAAGTATTAAAAATGCTTGCCATGAAGGGGTTGAATTAATTTTTGAACTGGAGAATTCATTATCAGTTGCATTTGCAGTTGAATTTTGGGAAACCACATGTAGCATTCATTGCATTGAGCTATTCCAATTGCTATTGTGTGATTTGTTCATTGCAAACAGATGACAGTCTGTACATTTTGACAACAAATGGGGGTCAGTGTCGCGTAGTGGCCGGACAATCTATGCCATGATAGTCAGTGGTGGTTCGAGCCTAACTATGGTGTCTGATTTTCCCCGGACCTCCTGCACAAGGCAAAGTGGCATAGCGCTGCTCGGGATTTGGGTTGGATAAATCAGATTATATATCCTGCCAAGTCACTCTCCAGTGACACCTTGTGTGCAGATTGGGCACCTGTAAATTCAATTGCATAAGTATAGTTGGTGAACATAATCATCCCATGCATGATCTAACTACAGGATTCCGTGTTGGATGCGAAGTGCAAAAAGAATCGGCGGCTTGGCGACAAGTGGTTTGATGAACCATGTGCACGGCCCTCACCATCCCACGGATCTGTCCAAGGAGTTGCGGAGCTGCTGACAAGGCAGGGTTAGTGGGAAAAATAATAATAAAATGTTGACCATAAACCTGATTTGCAGTAGGGGTTGAATAATTTTGATTGCAACTGTACCTTTACCATTTAGAAACAAACACATTTTGATGCTAACACATAGTAAAGGTAATGTTTATGACAGCAACAGAACAAATATCACACAACAGACAGATAGTTTCTTCTACATCTCTGCACATCGTATGTATAATTCTGTCTGAGCAGAGGTATAATGATGAGATGATGGCCAGCTTGTGCCATGCAGTGAGAATGAGAGGGAGTGAGGGCTTATCAGAAGACGCCGGAATGTTCCATTGCTAGTGGAGACCATCACATTTACAGCTGGGAGATGGCGAAAAAATGCTGCCGGTTGGAGAGTGAAGTGACACTGTGCTTGATGAAAGTGATGAAAGGGTTCCTGTTCCTCGGTTGCAAAATGTGAGACAACGCATTACAGCCTTGGAAGGAGAGGAGGACAATATCATCTTTTTATGTTACAGATGCATAGGGAATTTCCAGTAAAGGAATTTATTCTATCACCTCTCTCCATCTCTCGTTTTTTCTTATCCAATTCCTCTCTTGGTTTCACTCTTCTTTTTCTCCTTTCCTATCGTCTGCCACTCACAGAATCTGAAAGGCATCGATTTCAAACCCACTGAGTTATTTGAATATTTCCTGTTTGTACTTGTTCTTTCTTCACATTTTATAGAGATATAAAACCTGTTGATTGACACCGTGACTATTTTCTCAGCATTGTTGTAGTATAGACACTTAGAGCAGTTCCTGTCATGGTTTACTGGAAACAGAGTGGTGCTCAAGTGAAAATAATGGGATAATACTGAAACTGTGCCATGTGCAATCCTCTTCATTGCCCTGGGTAATATGGGGCCTGTGCTCCAGTGGTCACTGCACACAGCCTGGTAGGGCAGACTGGTGCTGGCTGATGAGGAACAGCGCCCTCTCCTGTGCATTGGAGCACCAGCTGTGGTACAACAGTTGTCCTCCGCCACTCAAGGGAGCAATGGGGCCTTCAAATGCCTTTGATATCTAAGCTGCCCTGTGGACACACACACTGGTAGAAGCAAACATCATGGCCCCTCCACCTGAAGGTACAACATGGACTGGGGCGGCACATTTACTAGGATGATATGGCTCATTGGTGCACCGGATGTAACTTGTACCTCCTGTCCATGTAAAAGGGCCAAGTAGCTCCCATCATACTGGGGTTTTGAACAGAGTCATCTTCATTAGACTGCTACCCTTGATTACACCTGTAGTGTCAGTCCACAAAATAGTGTCTGCATAATCTGTGCATATGCAGAACAAAAGTACTATGTTCACTTTTAGCGATCATTTAATCCAAGTCGTTCATTTCCAAGGCATACTTTGCTCTGCTACTAATATCCTGTTTTGTGATGCTTGCATTAATTGCCCTTCTCAGTGCAGATGAAGGACAAATAATGGGAAGAAGTGGAGAGGAAGACAAAATGTATAACACAAGGTGATGCTTCCAAAGGCTGAGCTTTTCACTTGCCCTTGTTCAAGGCACGACTGTATTGATGTTTTCTGTTGAATTATGTGTCTGAGTGTGAAACCTATTAGTGTTATACCAAGTAACATTAGTGGGGAATGGGCAGCATCACCAGGGAAAGTAAGCCAAGGAAAGACCTTATTACAACCTATGCTGCAATGATTGTGCTGCTTACTCTTAAAGGACAATTCCAGAGTAAATACAAATATTTAATATAGTCATTTTAAAATGTTACCCTAGAGTGATTTATGTCATAAACACTGCTTTTTCTGCAGACCTACTTGGAGGATGACGATCACAAAAAAACTAGAGTACAGTTTGGGCGCTTTTATTTCAGTTTATAGTTAAAATAACACAAGGTCCAGAATTCAATGCGAACTTTGCACCTGCACTCTGCGAGTCACTTCAGTGATGTTGAATTTAGCATAAGCTAGTAAGCTACTAGCTACAAATAATACATCATAACATTTAAATTAGATCACAATATTGTCACATAATCTGTCATTGATACATTTCGAAATTAAATTGAAATTATAACACAATTGCACAAACGAGACATGCTAGCTAGTTTAGCCCTAGGCCTACAGGGTAACAACACAGTAACTACAAGTCACAATATCATCTGAGACCAGAGCTATGATATGCCCTCTCTGTTATCAGTAGTTACGTTTTTAACCATAATCTGTCACCGATATGATAATTTGTACAAGCATTTCCACAAATTAGTATCCACAACCGGCTAAGCTAATCGGTTGTTGCCAATAGGACTTAACTAACTTCATCTCTTGTATTTGGACAGTTATAATATTACTGACCAAGGAGATCAATCACCTATCTGGATAACAGTTATACATGCTTTGAATATTCTGCCAATCTTCATAATTCATTTATTTGCCATTTTTACTATTTCCAAAAAAATGAAATTACCTGTTAGTGTTACACAGCCTGGACCTGACAGGCTTGTCCAGTTATTCTTTTGAGAAAATGAATAGAACGTTTCCAATACACCTTCGTTCATGTCACATCTTCTTGGCTGTAGAAGGTTGAAAGCAAAAACATTTCCTTGTCCAACTTTACAACAAAACACTTTCCGTCTCTGTTGCCATTGAGGCTTGAAAGATTCAAATGATAACTTTGGGCAGGAGCCCTTTCCATATGTCTTCCTCACTGTATTCCATCTCAAATGCATAGTTGGATATTACCAATAGTTGGATATTACCAATCAAAGGTAAGGTATTTCCTCACTTGCACTCACTAAAAAACCTCTCTAAATATTCATACTGTAAATAACTACGTAGCTATTTAAGGAAGAATGCAATGCGTAGTATTCCCATACAAAGTATGCAGTTTTATTATCCAATCAATTTGATTCAGGGTTGTGATCTACACAACATAGGAAGTCAACTGAGCTCCTCCCCTGTAGTTTCAAATATATTGCCATTGACGTCACTGGCATAGGAAACGCAAACTTACAGTGGCCGGCTTGGGAACGTCAGAATGCACTGAAATGGTGATTTAGTGACTATAATATTGGAAAAATGACCTGAAAAACAATTTTTAGGTTTTTGAGGGGTGGTGTTCTTTTAAAGCTATTATTCATAGCCACTGTCACCAAATAGAAAATGCAAAAAGAAGAATAGTCTACAGTCATCATAAAATCACCCCAAAAACTTCAGATTTTCTGACACAACAGGCAACAGGTCTAACACACTTTAGATTTTATTGTCATAGATAATGCTACCTTTACCTGGCTAAAAGCTTGCCAGGTAATTTAACCAACAATGAGTCAGCTAATTTACAATAGCAAACATATTAACTTGAATAATTTGAACTATGAATATAAACACATGTCAGTAAGTAAAACACAATACACAATGTTCCAAATTATTATGCAAATTGGAATTAGGTGTCATAAACCTTATTTTGATTTTCAATCAAACTCATGTACAGTGATGTGTCTTCATACTACTTATGAAGGATGTTCCAAATTATTTATTATTATTAAGCAGGTTACAGGTATCAAGCAATATGGGAAAGGAAAGTTATCTCTCTGCTGCGGAAAAGTGTCATATAATGCAATGCTTTGGACAAGGTGTGAAAACATTTGATATTTCACGAAAACTTAAGTGTGATCATTGTACTGTGAAGAGATTTGTGGCTGATTCAGCACACAAATGGGTTTGTGCAGATAAAGGAATAATTAAGAAGGTTACTGCCAGACAAATGTATTGGATTAAGATATCAGCTGCTAAAATGCCTGTTAAGTTCAGCTCCCTGTGAGGGGAGGGGATGTCAAAACCACTGACAAAGGCCACCCTGCGGTCAGCAAAAGAGGTTTTGGGTCGTAGGTGCGAGTAAGGACACAGAGATAACAGTGTACCGTATAAACCGAGGCTTTTATTTACTGTAGCCACTGTAAATTTAGGGAGATAAGGAGAACTGGTGGGTGCCAAATCAAAGAAAATAACAAAAGTTTCCCCATCCCCTTACCTGTCCTATCTCCCAACACAAACAGTAGTTACATCTGTTTGGGCCACCTACTTTAATTTTGGGTAGGGTGCCTTGATCGTGTGCCAGTTAGTTTAATGTTGTGTTGGGAGATAGGACAGGTAAGGGGGTGGGGGAATTTTCTTTGATTTGGCACCCACCAGTTCTCCACATCTCCCTGGTTCTACCATGGCTACAATAAAATACGGTACTAAGCTGTCTCCCTGTCCTTACTTGCACCTACGTCCCCATACCTCTTCTGCTGACCGCATGGTGGCCTTTAGCAGTAGGTTTGACATCCACTCCTCTCACAGGAAGCTGAACGTAACAACTACCCAAAGTCAGGCTCAGCTTAAATCTAAGTGGCTAATTCTTGTAATTGGCTAATAAATCTAATCTAATTGGTCAATAAATGTTTTATCAAGGAAAGCCAAACGCTAATTAGAGTCAATCAAGGCAGTGTGTGTTCTCCTTTGGCCAGACAGCATTAGATATTTACCTGCACTATTTTGCTCCATCTCATATTTTTTTTTCAGGTAGAGATTCAACCACATTTAAATTTAAAGAAAATTATTTAAACAGTGACAAAATGAAAGATGCATTGTTTAAAGTGCAGTCAGTAATTTCCAAAGATTGGTTATAAAAATATTTCTGTCAAGCCAAAATTGGTCCCCAAAAATGGTGTACTACATGTACGTGTAGATATTACACACCCAGCCAAAAATAGGGGGGTTAAGTTAAAATAGTCATTTTTTTACATTCATTCGGTAATGTACTGATTAAAGAGGTCAATTTGGGTAAATTAAAATATATTTGAATATGATATTTGTCTTACAATATACTTATTCGTTTATACATGCAATGAATTTCCAGTGGCCATTGCAGTAAAGGGATATTTCACTGTAAATGGAAACAATTTTCCATTTTATTTTAGATTGCATACCAACTGTCGGTACCCAAACTCTAAATCTAATTGGTAAAGAATCCTTGATATGACCATTTTAAAATAATTAATTATCAATAATTGTCCTCAACCAATGAAATCAGAAGGGAGCAAATGGAATGGTCTCTGTCTGTTCATTTGCTCGTTCACATGCATGTCACAGCTGCTTTTTGGCTATGCATTTTATGCCAACATTTTAAAGACATGTCTTAAAGGTACAGTATGTTGTTTTCCAAAACAATAACAAAAGACATACTTTGCATTAAAAAAGCAAACATCACTATAGCTATCTTAAATAAATTTCTTAGATGTGTACTTACATTATCCTAAATGTTTCCACCAACTTTCAAACTCAGAGAAATATCTAATGTAATTCGAAGACACGGGACATTTCATTTTGTCTTCCGTCAATGGCGTCATATAACCTTTGACTGCTATAGTTGTTCTAAGTTTCAGGGAACCGCCAAACATTTTGTGAATAAAGTTATAATATTTTTTACAATACATTACTTTGTCAGTGAATTTTTTTTTCTACCGGAGACACTAGATTGGAAGGTTGTCATTGACGACAATAACAAAACTCATGATCCCACGCTACTTCCCGAAGTCATCCAAGTACATCTTTTGCTATTGTTTTGATTGAAAGACCCCTAGCGGCCAAAAACTACGTATACTACAGTTATTAGCACATGACGAGAAATAGATATTAAATTAACACATGTACTTGCACGGGGTTATGTTTGGAATTCACTGAGGACAAAACCTTCTGCTGTAGTTTGTTAAGTCATGTGCCAGATTTTGAATCTGGAGGTTGCTGGGTCGACTCCCCATAGGGGCTATACCTTTTTATTTTGGGGTGAATTAATAATTTAAAACAACAGAGTAGTTTACATGTAACCAACCCTGTAAACCTTAAGAAGATCTAAATTAATATTTACATTGACTGGCACATACAGAGATATAAAATGTCCATTAACATAGGAAATGCATGTTCAATGTTAGCTTCTTCCATTGTTCATAGTGCTGATCGTCAGTCTCTGAATCTGAAGGTTGCTGATTTTCACCGGGAATTGGGCTATAATAATAATAATTGTTTAAATGTGCAATTTAATAAAAAAAATGTGTAGTTGATTTATAATCTCCAAAATAATATCTTAAGAAGATGTGATTGCATAGCTATTAGGCTATACTCTGTGTTTTTATCTAAGTTGCCTCATTCAAAACAATTACAGAGGAACACTGATGAAATTCCATAATTTGTCTATGTTCCTAAATATTTTGAAGTACTTATTTGATGGTCTCCCTCATCAGTCAACTTTCTCACTCAGAGAGAATGGGGTAGAGCTAGCGCCAGTGTTTCCTCAATAGGATATATGGGTCTGTGCTGATTAATGTGTTCATTCAACGCACACACATCTGCCTAGGCACATATAGCCTATTGACGTAACACTGGTGCTAGCTCTACCTTGTTCTCCCTGTGAGAGAGTGAGAGAGCTGACTGATGAGGGAGACTGTCAAATAAGTACTTCAAACGATTTAGGACCTTGGACATACTATAGCATTTCATCAGTGTTCCCCAATTCATGAATGCAACACAATATTGATTTTAAACATTTCGTTTCGCTCACATTTCTACATTATTATTGTAAAACAGGGATCTCCAACCATGGTGCTAGAGACTGTCCTGTTTTCTCTTCAACCTTAATTTAGCACACCTGATTCTAAATCAGATGGTTGATAAGCTGAATGAGTCTACATTACTTTCAATTGGAGAGAACGTCTAAAGCATGGTAGCTCTCCAGGACCAGGGTTGGAGACCACTGTCGTAAAAGCTGATACAATACATAACCAACACAGTAAAATGAAACATTATTAGAATCTTAGAATACAAGTCCCAAACACTAAACTTTAATCACACAACCCAGTTAATTGTCCCCCACAGATGTAATTGTTGGGGAGAAAATGGACAAGTCTCTGTTTGTTTGTGTGTTTGTTTGTTTGTTTGTTTGTTCAGCCATTTGTTCGCTCACATGTGTGTCACAGTCGATTCTTCTGGCCCTAATATGCTTTTTTTACCCAAACTTCAGTGAATGGCATGTTTTTCTATTAATTTTAATTACGATGATTAGCACAGGCATAGAGGTCTAAAAAGTCCATTATTATATGTGCTTTAGATTATTTTTTGGTAATTCACTTGCAGGCCTCAGCTTCTGTCATAGCTCAACTGGAAAGTAGCAGGTTGTCACCCTAATTGGGGCTATACTTAAATGTTCTATTTGTAAAATTCAAGCTGTAAAAAAACTGATTTTTTCTTTCAAGTGACCAGCTTACAAACACTATAAATTGGTATTTCTTGACATTTTTGACAAAAAAGTTTACTTCCAAACAACTCTGTGAAAATCAATAACATGTAAATTAATTTCCCCATGCAAACACTTCAGAAAATTATCCAAGAAGATGCTTTATATGTACCCATAAGGGAACCCTTTTTATTTTTCCAAGAAGTACCCTTTTTTATTCAAGTAAGAACCCTTTTTGTTTCATATAGAACCGTACATATGCATATAGAACCTTTTCCCCTCATGATTCCTAATGGATTGCAAAAGGTTTCCATAGGTCACCACAAAGGGTTATTTTAGGAACATACATTAAGTATTATATATAGTCTGTGTGTTTATTTCTGTTCCCTGTCGGTCATTGTTCTTTGTTACCTGTTAGAGTCTTTAGTGTGTAAATTTTGAATCAACACAGTTTATTTTCAAGTTGTCTCCTCGCATTTGTCTCTATGTTCACTCCCGCATTACACAAACCTTGTGACACCTGGGTAGCCCATCTACAAATGTAAATGCAAATGGTGTTCATTCAGTATTAGTAAGATGCCCCTTCAGTCTGTACTACAGAGAATATATTTTAGTCAATAAGACGTATTCTGCAGAAGGCAATAGGTAGCAAATTATAGACCTATCTTGAGGGATATAGGATATGTGGGCAATCTCTAAAATATGACATTATCTCATTTCATGAGAACTACCTTCCATTGTGTTGTATTAAACATATTAGTAATTCTTTATTTAAAAATATATTGCATAATTTACATCAATGGCTATTTATTAAGGAGGCAGTCTGCAAGTTTGGCCACAGGTCATCAAAATGGCACTATTGCACTAAAATGTGTCACGGTATGTATTGTAGTTTCTTGTGATTTGTGTCCCATGTCATCAAAATCACCAAAATTAAACGTTGTATTTCATGGCTAACTGAGGTATCACACTGATTCAACTTAGAGTTTATGCACATATTGACTGCATATTTAATTTCTGTGCTTGTTCCTCCTTCTCTCTCTTGGTCACCTTCAACCAGTGAAAAACATTTTACATCTGTCAGTCACAGTTGGTGTTCTAACAGGAGCCTTGGTTTAGCGTGACACACACTTTCTGAACATTGTGTAAATGGTTGATTCAGGTGTGTGTGTAACGGGGAGATGGGGGGGGGGCTAAATGCAGACTGGAAATGGAGGCAGGCTGTTTCTGAGAGCAACATTCAAACCACACACCAGACACATATTTAATTTTTTATCCTTGTGGTGAACTTAAAAAGTATGACCTATTTTGCTTAACCCAAAATCTAAACCCAATCCTAACCCCAACTCAAACAGTAACATACAGTTGTATGCTAAAGTTTAGTCCCAGCTGACAATTTCCATGATTTTTATTCATAAATTATTGGGTGTTTGGATCAGCAATTTCATTTTGATCTATCAAATACCTGAAGGACACAGTAATACAGTATATCGGTAGTGAAATGAGGTTCATTGGATTAAGAGAAAATGTGCAACACGCATTAAAACAAAATTAGACAGGTGCATAAATTTGGGCACCCTTGTCATTTTGTTGATTTGAATACCTGTAACTAACTACCACTGATTATTGGAACACAATTGGCTTTGTGAGCTCATTAAGCCTTGAACTTCATAGACAGGTGCATCCAGTCATGAGAAAAGGTATTTAATGTGGCCAATTGCAAGTTGTTGTTCTCTTTGACTCACCTCTGAAGAATGGACATGGGGGCCTCAAAACAACTCTCAAATTACCTGAAAACATTTCTTTTTCAAAATTATGGTTTAGGAGAATGCTACAAAAAGCTATTGCAGAGATTTAAGCTGTCAGTGTGCACTGTGAGGAACATAGTGAAGAAATGGAAGACCACAGGCACAGTTCTTGTTAAGGCCAGAAGTGAAGCCAAGTAAAATATTGGAGAGGCAAAGGCAAAGGATGGTGAGAACGGTCAAAAACAGCCCACAGACCACCTCCAAGGACCTACAACATCATATTGCTGCAGATGGTGTCACTGTGCATCGTTAAACAATTCAGCAAACTTTGCACAAGGAGAAGCTGTATGGGAGAGTGATGCGGAAGAAGCCAGAGTTGCTTGAGGTATGCAAACGTACATTTGGACAAGCCAACTTCATTTTGGAAGAAGGTGCTGTGGACTGATGAAACAAAGATGGAGTTATTTGGTCATAAGCAGGGGTGTTACGCATGGCGGCAAAAGAACACAGTGTTCCAAGACAAACACTTGCTACCCACAGTATAATTTGGTGGAGGTTCCATCATGCTGTGGGGCTATGTGGCCAGTGCTGGTACTGGGAATCTTGTTAAGAATCAGCAGATACTTGAAAATAATTTAAAGGAATCAGTCAAAAAGTTAAAGTTACATCAGGGCTGGATATTTCAACAAGACAATGACCCAAAACGGCTCAAAATCTACTCTGGCATTAATGCAGAGGAACAAGTACAATGTTTTGGAATGGCCATCCCAGTCCCCAGACCTGAATATCATTGGGCTGTCCATGCTTGGCAACCATCAAACCTAACTGAACTGGATATGTTTTGCAAGGAGGAATTGTCCAAAATACCTTCATCCAGAATCCAGACACTCATTACAGGCTATAGGAAGCGTCTTTTCTGCTAAAAGAGGCACAACTAAGTATTGATGTGATATATCTGCTGGGGTGCCCAACATTTTGCACCTGTCTATTTCATTTTGATGCATATTGCACATTTTCTGTTCATCCAATGAACCCTATTTTCACTACTAAAATATTACTGTGTCCTTCAGTTATTTAATAGATCAGAATGAAAATGCGGATTCAAACACCCAATCATTTATGAATGGAAATTGTCAGGGGTGACTAAACGTTTGCATACAACTGTAGGTAATTCCATTTAACCAGCCTTCTGACTGGTCATAACTAGTGGGAAACTCCTCATTCATCCAGAGCTCCAACCTGACTGCCATGCTGATCACTAACATCACACAAAACAGGAATGTGCTTGTTAAGTGCCTACTAACGGTGAAAAGTAGAACCCTATTGGATTCCACCTATAACTATTGTTGATGTTATCTAGTATTCAGTGATGAATAGCATTAATACAAACTTGGCAAAACCGGTCCCACAATGGGCCTGATAACATGATTCATTGTAAAAATGCTAAATGGCCTCTGGTTAGAGGAGATATCTGTATTCTGGTCACATGTTTTTAAAGAAAACCCTGGCCTTGGTTAGGATGAAACCCTGTCAAATCTAACCAACCTTGTACTTGCTCACATTCACATACAGAGACAGAGAAAGTTACATGATTAAACAGTAAAATTTGATTTATTTCAAAATAAATATTTGCTTAGTGTAATCCTGCCATATTCAACTTTAAGCCTAATAATAAATCAATTAGAACATTTTGAATATTTTGATTATCTTTAGTTCATAGTGTTGGACAGAACATGTCTAGGTAGGCTTGGAAATTCATATGTGTATATTCCACTTTTTCATGCAATTCACATTTTCTAAATAACAAAATAGATTTTGAACAACGTTTTCAGCATATTTCATGCGCTAGACTGCTATTACTTTCCTACAGTTGATCCAAATGAAAACTAAACTTGTTTGAATGCAACACATCACTTTTAGATTGCTCATGTCTAGGTGTAGATTCCTACATTTATTTAAATTGTTTTGCTTGGGTCTGTCGGAACTTGTCGTGAGTGATGTGTTATCGCGCTTGCTAAATAAATAGGCTACCGGTGCGACCTGCAATTCCAGTTAATCTGATTGGTCAAGAGTCAAGACACGCTGAGCGCCTGCCAACAGCACCCTGATGGTTTGAACAGAGAAATTGTGCAGAAAGCAAATCGTTCTAAAAAAACAGCTCTTCGCCCCAGATTTAAAGCTTTCCGTTAATGTATTTTATTCAAATAACCTGAACGTTGATTTAAAAGTGCTGTGGACAATGTTGCCCAGAGTTATTTCATTGTTTACACTGTCTTTTTAACAATCTAATGTTTGTGTACAATCATGTGTACTTAGTTTCTAGTTAAAGCAGCATATTGATCATTTTGACTTTTAGAAGTTCAAAGCACTTCACCTAAACTCTTACAGGGTGACAAACTTAGCATCACTCTCAGAGCGTTCTCATGCGCTCTGTCTGAATCTGACCTCTATCTTCTCCCATGTCTTTCACCCTCTCCTTCACAGTCTAGTCCCTGCCCCCTTACTCTTCTCCCTCTCCACACATCTAAGTGTTTTTGCTCCACCATTAGACCTCCCTTTCTGAGGCCCTGTCCTTAATCAATCTATCTTCCTCTTTCAATCTCACTCTCTCTATTCTCACCTTTCTCTCACCCCTTTCATTTTTCCTGACTTTGGTTGCTCAGCAACATCAACGGGTAGCTCACATGAACAGAACGTATGACTTTTTTTGCTTGAGCAGTCCTTTCTCTGTTCACTTCCTGCCACAAAAAAGTAATTTCATACTTGGACTGTACAGCGTGGGAGTATGTTTATCTAGCCTGCCACTAATTACAACGTCCTTTGTGCTTTGAGAGTTTTCTAATGCAGAAGAGACGCTAAAAGGTAAAACAATTCTTTTAATAAGCTGCAATGTGATTAGCACTAACTTCTGACAGTGGTTTGAATTAGTGTTGGAATTACCTTTTCCAATGATTGTGTACAATCATCCTCATAGGAGGAAAGCAAAATTTATATTTTAATATTGAATTTCAGAGGCAATGTAGCTATGTTGAGGAAGGGAGGCAGAATAAGAGAGAAAGGAAAATAAAGTTAGACAAAGACATAGAGTCAGACATATGAGAGGATGGAACAAATGAATACAAATTTGAGACAATGAGGCAATTAGGAAAAACACAAGACAAAACCAATTTTATCTCTCCTTGAAACAGGGGTTCTGAATATGTAGGAGATTAATCAGAAATACCTACAGTACATGTAGTCAATTACCGTGTTAATTAGACTGTCTTGATTGTCTTTTACCAAGTGTTTCTCACACTCAAGTCATTGTATCTCCAAGGTCTGCCTTGCTGAGTGTCTGTAGACCTGCTAACATATTACCCAGTGCTACTCATCATGCCACTGTTTGATCTCCCATAATACTTTAATTACTCTCTGTTTTGCTTTGGCTGTCTGTGCTGTCATCATGGTTTTCTGACAGGAACACTCAACTGTTCGGAAGCTGTCGGTTGGCCGTGTCTCTGCTTACAGAGTGTAATTAAAGCAATGAATTGTTCACGAGTGTGGATGGTACAAGCCACCACAAAGTATTTTCTCCAAACCACAGCACATCATTAAACACCATGTCATGCTTGCCAAGGTCCGTGTGATTTCCCCTTTGTATGTCTGTGTGTGTGTGGGGGGATACATTTCCTGCCAAAAAGAAAAGATAATGAAACCTTAAATCAAGCCCCACTTGAAGAATATCAGCTGACTTCAATGCCTCCACTGCAAAGAACCAACGAGACAAAGCTGTTTGCAGTTACAGTATGTCATTAACAGATTGTAGCTAATGTGGTTGATTGGTGTCTTTATATGTCTGCTACTATCAGGATGGGCTACATTTCTTTGTTATACCCCTTCCTGTTTATGGTAAGGATCTGCTACTATCAGGATGGGCTACATTTCTTTGTTATACCCCTTCCTGTTTATGGTAAGGATCTGCTACTATCAGGATGGGCTACATTTCTTTGTTATACACCTTCCTGTTTATGGTAAGGATCTGCTACTATCAGGTTGGGCTACATTTCTTTGTTATACCCCTTCCTGTTTATGGTAAGGATCTGCTACTATCAGGATGGGCTACATTTCTTTGTTATACCCCTTCCTCTTTATGGTAAGGATCTGCTACTATCAGGATGGGCTACATTTCTTTGTTATACCCCTTCCTGTTTATGGTAAGGATCTGCTGCTATCAGGATGGGCTACATTTCTTTTATGTAGAAAGCCCTTAAATATTTCATTAAAATGTCAGCTTTTGCAGCCTATTGTCTCTGGATTTGAATGGTAAATGTATATCTTAACTGCTGTGGCTTTCAGTCCCTTCGTTTTGTGAAACCACCTAAAAATAGAGAAGATATTCTGACAACAAATTGTGTAATCTGGTTCAACCCTGACTGGGTTCTTCGACTTTCCCTGGACCTCCAGAACGAGGCATCGTAAATTGGATAGATAAGTCAGATTATCTACCTTGCCACGTCGCTCTCCAATGACTCCTTGTGTGCTGTATCGGGCACCTGTAAATTAAGTTGCAAAGTATAGGTGGTGAATGTAATCATCCTGTACAAGAGCTGAGTAAAGTGTTTGTTGTTGGATGAGCAGTGTGAAAAGAGTCGGTGGCTCAAAGATGTGATTGGATGAACCATGTGCACGCCCCTCACCATCCTGCAACTGTCCAAGGAGTTGCGGAGCTGCCGTGAAAGGAAGGGTCAGTGGGAATTAGGAGGGGAAAAGAAATCTGGAAAACACATCTCTTAACATGTGTCACCTTAGCAGACATTTCTGTGTTCCTACTCACATTCTATTCACTGTATAGTGTAACAGGGCCCCCGGTCAAAAAGGAAAATGTAGGATTGATGCTAATTTTTCCCTCTAAGATATACTATTTGTTGAAGTTTAAGACTGCTAGTTCTATTTGTTTAATTTTTTTTAAACACATCAAATTAAGTGGTTTGATATCTGTAGCAATTACTTTGAGTAGAGTCAGTCATCATGTTAAAAAACAAATGTGAGCAAGATTTGCTGTCGTCAATTGGAGGGGGGGGGTGGGGGGTTCTCTCAGTGAAGACATTCTAATTTTCTCCAGTGGCTGTCAGAGCACGATGCACATCTGAAAAGGAGGGTTTGATTCAGAGTGTTATATACACGAAAACACTCCCGCATTCCAGTCACATCGTGTTTACTAAACGCATGATTGATTTTTCACTCATCTATAACTAGGCCTAGGATGTATGGGCCCATTCCAAACTAATCACATTACTCCCTGCATTGCACTGAGGTAAAGGATAGAAGATGGAAGAAGGTGATGCCAAGATTACTACATGCCTGTTTAATGTGTGTCTTGGGGATTCTGAGATCCTTTACGACTCAGTCATGTGCATTAAAGACAAGTGTGAGAGCCTCTGATGTGTCCAGGAGTGAGCGCTGTACTGCAACTGTGTATTCTTATACTTCTTGTGCCTATATCTCTTGTGGATGGGATAAGACATTTTTACACCTGTCCTGGCTGTCATCGTGAGGATCATGTCAGGTGAAGGACAACTTCCAAATGTTTGAGCTGTAAATTGAAATGCTAGCTGGTGGTATGCTCATTTCTATTGTGGTGTGACTTTTGCTTTCCTTCTCTCACACACAAAAACACACACACACACACACACACACATGCAACCAAATTTTTCTATCTTTGTGGGCACTTGAGAAGTAATTGTATCCCCAGTTCTAACACTATATCCAATAGTAAGTTTTTCCCTAAACCTAACACCTGACCAATAAATCATAATTCCTCTCATGGGGACTTGGGAAATGTCCCTGCAAGGTCAAATTTCTAAGGTTTTTGTGTACATGTGGGGATTTCAGGTACACACAAGTACACACAAATGTGTCCACACACACACACACACACACACACACACACACACACACACACACACACACACACACACACACACACACACAAACACACATACTGGTAGTTGCCGACCCATCTAAATACAGCGTTTTCATGGAATTAATAATGTATAGTATAAATTCAGAGACGTTCATAAACAGGCAGAGTTTGCAACAAGGTTTAAACCCTTTCAGACGCTCTGCACTCTCACACACCCACATGCACTAGCAATTTGCTTTAGAAATTCTGCAGTATAATCCATTATCACATAGTGTTCTCTCTTTTAAGCTAGTTATAAAAAATAATTTTGCCTTCCAGGTGACACAAAAGACCAAGGCACTGTTTCATAACATGTAAGCTGACCACCAGAGCTTGGGTCTAGCTTCACTAGGTGACACGGTGATGTAAAACTCATCAGCTTTTACCAAGAAGTGGGTTGGTATCGTCAGCAGGGATTTCCTGTAAAGAAATGTCAATATGTTGAAATTGGGGAAAGAAGAGAATTGGATAAAAAAGTGTGGTTGAGTTTATTACAAATACTATTTCATTGTATCATTTTCTTGGCCCAACTCACACAAGCAATTTAGCCTATTAATTATTTAAAAACTGAATGAAGGAATTAAATAATTATAAATAGAAAATCATGAATCTAAATAATGAGTAAAACGTCAACACACATTGCACTGCTCTAGTTTGTATCAATGCTGCTGGGGTTCATAACTGTAGGCTACTAGTGCCACGGTAATATTTTACTTTTAATAGTGTCTTTGAATTCCTCAGAATATCCTTTGGGTTAAACCATTGCATTTCTCAGCTGTTGTTGCCTCCATTTTGTACTTTATACTATCTATCTCTTCTGTTCTCAGCTCATTCCTTTTCAAGTTTTCCGAACAATAGCTCTGCCCTTGGTTGGTAAACACAATCACCACACTTGTCCTTCACCTGCAGTTTCAAAGAGCGCTCAAACTCCCTCCCCTCCGTCTGATTCTCCCTTTCTCCCTTGCTCTCTCTCTGGATATGTGCTAGGAATCGTTAGCAGGGAGGTCAGAAAGACTGTTGTCCTGAGTGTGATTCATTGAGATAAGTCTCAGATACAGTGATGGATACATGCTACACCTCACAAAACCAGCGCGCCTGTGGTTGGGTGGAGTGGGGGAGTTTGGTCAAATAACAGGACCGATTGAACTTATTCAAATGAGAGCATGTCTTTGGTCTTTGAAGTGATGGCATCGAGAGCTTTGTTATTGGTCCCAGAGGAGAGGCTGTGTTGACAGTCTCTCAGGTTTCTGACAGGGAAACGGGGAAACCTTGGCGTGCGCCTAAGGGCTTGTTCAGCATCGCTTCGCCTGCCTCTCTGATCACCTTGCCCATCTTGTTTAAAGTTACCCTTCAAGTCAAACCCGAGGAGCCTGAAACACAGAGAGAAATGGAATGGGACCGTAATGTTGGTGGTGATAGTGGAGGATGGCCATGAAAAGAACATTGACACCTTCATAGAATCATTAAATGGCCTTGGTCACGTCTCCTCGGGGGGTAAAATTACCGTGTGGACAACATGGTGAAAGTATACTAATTACTCCTGAATGTCACAAGTGCAATGGAACACATACCAGATGATCATTTAGCTAGATAAAACCAACACCCACAAATAACTGCCCGTGTTATTAACATTGCTGTTTGATCCAGCTGCCGGCTGCATCAGTTAAAATGAAGCTTGTGATCAGTCAGTGGAGAGAGCAGGTCTGAATAATGAGTGATTAGTTGAATTTATCACAGGTGCTTCACTGTCCCCGAAGACCTTGACGACTTGTCGCTTCTTTGTATCCAGAAATAGCTTAGTTCTACTTCAGCTAACCTGAACAAAACTCCTCCAAGTCTAACCTGAGAGTGGACATAAAAAAGTATTTTAGCGAGTGTGGGCATAGGTTGTGGAAAAAGTTTCTTCCTTGATCTGCAGAACTGTGGCCATGATATATTATTACAAACATCAGCAGACCAGGACATATCCACCTTTTATAAAGCACCTTACTGTAGTGAAGTATAGGGACGGCCGAGCAGGTTTGGTATCTGGAATACCAAATCAAACGCTAATTTAATGCAAGGTGCTGCACATGGGTAAAACAGTATCATGATCAGCTAGCAGCTCTGTCCGTCAAATCTTTCAGCAATGACAAATCAGAAAGTTTTTATTTTATTTTAAATTGTTTTGCAAATTTTCCTCAATATTTCTTTGTACCAAACCTGACAGAAATTCTCATCTCAGTGTCTCAGAACTATAGTTGAGAGCCAGAATCCAAACTAATTTCCCCTGTAGCTATGTTTATGCTGACCAAGCAGTATCTCTGCATGGGTAATGTAATGTTCTGGGCTGGGAGAAAGAAAGTCAAAAGGTAAACATTTAGTGTACTACATCGGCTGATTTAAATTACACATCTGCCATTTGGTTCTGTTCCCTCTTGATTCTGCTATAAATGGATTAGGTGGAATCAATCTTTGTGTCCAAAAGTCATGGAGATGAATGGAAGACGGCTGATGGGTTCAATAGACATTATTGTGGCATTTGTAGAGCTTATCTTTTACATTATCAGGTGGTAGTGGTGCAGAGGAAGGACACTTGAAATTCCACTGACATGATTAATAATTTGAAGGTCCGTCCATTGAGAATCTGTCAGGAAACTGCATCTTTCAGTCACTTCTGTTTCTGTTTTAATGTCTAAATTAAAAAGGTGCAGTGCTTATTGAAGAACTGATATATGGTAGTATACTAATATATAGTAGCATCCTAATATACAGTAGCATACTAATTTATCTCAAGATTATTTTATAGACCAATGTTGGATATGTACTATGAAAATGATTTTACAGACCGGTGTTTGCTATGTAATGTATGACAATAATTATACAGATTGGTGTTGGCTATGTACTGTATGAAAATGATTTCACAGACCGGTGTTTGCTATGTAATGTATGAATGTCACAATGTCCATAGTCCTTGTGCCTGTTCTGTGTCACTACAGGGTGGTTTCACCCCTATATGTTTTGTTTTGGTTTTGTTTCCCGCTCTTTTTGTCACATGATCCCGTCACATGTTTTGATTAACCAATCAGTTCTGTTGTTTTGTCCACACCTGCACCTCCTTCCCTCGTTAGTATGGTATTTAGTTCTGAGTGTTTGTGAGTCCTGTGTGGTTCTTTGTTCCTGTCCAGTTCTTCCTAGTGTTTAATAAAAGATATGTTCTGTGAAGACGCGCCTGCCTCCTCATCCTTTGAACCATGACAGAAAGAACCACCGATCGAATGGAGGCAGCGTCTTTTCCCAGGGGGTTTTTCGCCTAGGAGAAGGGGTTAGAGCTGGAGGATCTGGAGCTCCCTGACCTGCTGCCGCCTGACCTCCCAGACACCCTGCCGCCCTGGCCACCTGCACTGCCTTTCCTCGGGCCGCCTGACCTGCCTTTCCCCGGGCCGCCGGAACTGCCTGTCCCCGAGCCTGCCCTAGTTCATCCTCCAGTCCCCTTGTCGTCCAGACCCCCTGCTCGGCCGTCCCTGTTTTCCGGACCCCCTGCTCGGCCGACGCAGCCGTCCGGACCCCCTGCTCGGCCGATGCCACCGTCCGAACCCCCTGCTCGACCGACGCCGCGGTCCGGACCCCCGTCGGTGACCCCGCCGTCCGGACCTCCCTCACTGACGCCGCCGTCCGGACCCCCGCCGCTGATGCCGCCGTCCGGACCCCCGCCGCTGAGGCCGCGGAACCTCCGGACCCCTGCTCAGCTTCCGCCCTGTACTGTATGAAAATGATTTTACATACTGGTGTTTGCTATTTACTGTATGAAAATGATTTTAAAGACTGGTTTGCTTTGTTCAATATGAAAATTATTTTACAGACCAGTGTTTGCTATGTCCCCGATTTTCCTTTTACACTGCTTCAGTAGAATTCCAGACTTAAATATCTGGGTGTTGTGCCCCCAATTTGCGGACAACCTTTGTCAGGACCAGGCCTCTGTGAATGCAGCGTTAGTGTTGGCCCTTGTGGTGTCTCTAGGGATGATTCTTTCCATTCTCCCTCAGGAGGGAAGTGGAGCACTGTTTGGCACAAATGGCTTTTGTTTTTCAGTTGGCCATTATGTCTGGAGGAGAACATTTTCTTGGGTTTTGCTGGACGTTCAAGGTGATTACAAACATAGGCTCGGTTAAAAACCCACAATCCTTGTTTAGTCAGACTTTATTTTCTGGTAATAATGTAGACCTAAGTAATGTCTTGAACCACATAATGTTCTCTAATGTGGTTACCATTAATATGAAGGGTATGCTGTATGCATAATCTTAATTACTACTCTAGTCAGGTCAAGGGACTTGACTGGACAGAACAGTCAGAATACAGTAAAGAAGAATGGGCAGATGGACTACAGGAATAAACTGTAAAACCAGTCATACACTGTAACATCTCTGTATAAAAAAAGACTAATTGTGTTTCATTGTATTCAGTAGGCCATTGTTGAGGATGTAAAGAAGGCTTGTTCTGATTAGATCATTGCACATCTAAATCTGTGGTGTTATGGGTCAGATTTACCCAGTGTCGTCACCAAAGCTACAGTATAACTTTTTGTGGTGCTGAAGAAGTGGCTGTTCATGGTGCTTAATGTAGCAGAGACAGATCAAAGGAGATTTGAAAAAACAAATGGTGTTTAATAACGAAAACACACTTGGACAAAAGAAAACTGTCTCGAAGGGCAAAACGGTAGGGAATAGCTCTACAAAGTAGATAGTGCACTAGAACTTAACATACAATTACTTGACATAGAGCAATGACGACAGCCTACAAACACTAACGCACTGACTTAGATACAATACTCATTAGAAAGTGTGTGCAGCTGGGTGATAAAGGTAAGTGATCTATTGGTGAGACAGAAACATGTGGTATGTAGTAGCGGGAACAGAAACTAAACAATACATCCATTAATAGGAGCAACGACCAACAACCAACCTGCCAGGTTCCCTTACGGGAGACCGCGTCACCTGGTAATAATTATGGGTTGTTTATCATATCAATCAATTAAATGTATTTTAAAAACCACATTTTAAAATAGCAGTTGTCATAAAGTGCTTTGACAAATAGCAAGCAACATAAGTGTTGCACAGTGGCTAGGAAAAACTCATAGTAGGTGAAACCTAGGAAGAAACCTTAGAGAGGGAGAATGCTACACTCTCTGGAGATGTACAGCTGAAAACATGTGCCCACAAATACAGATATTAAAAGGAAAATCTGAGGGAGCACGTGCCCCTCAGTTTCAATGGGCACGATGTCTCTGTTAGCAGGTGTGCTAAGAATGTAAACAATTAAGGAATCTCAACATATGGAGTGTAGGTATGAAATGAATAAATGAAAGTTATAATTGCAATTATATATTCTTTCATCTATTCTAGTCATGCATTCATTATATCCATCTAAGGCCTGTTCACATCAATGATTTGCAACGAGACTAAATGCAAATTGCTAAATAATTCCTGATGTTCTAAAATTGCAATAGTGCTTGTGACTTGGTGATTACCGGTAGGTACTGTAGGTCTCCAGGATCCAACGGATACAGATGCTTTCCAAAACGGCACATTCCTATGATATACATACAGCTCTGGAAAAGTTAAGAGACCACAGCAAGTTTTTCTTAAATTAACTCCCGTGAATACCCCTGGAATGTGATCAAGAGGAAGATGGATGGTCACAAGCCATCAAACAAAGCAAAGTTTTGCATCAGGAGTGGCATAAAGTCACCCAACATCAATGTAAAACCCTGTTGAAGAGCATGCCAAGATGCATCAAAGCCAATTATTTTTATTATACAATTATTATTCCACCAAATATTCATTTCTGTACTCTTCCTAAATTTAGTATTGTGTTGTTTATTTTCTTTGCATTATTCAAGTTCTGAAAAAACTGCATTTTTATTGTTATTTTGACCAGATAAATGCTCTGAATGATGATATTTGAATTTAGAATTAGGGATAAATTTTGTCAGTAGTTTATGGAATAATAAAAAACATTTTTTTTTTACAAAAACACATGTATTAGTTCTAAAACCATAGATAATTTTGATTTTAAAGTGATCCTTTATTTTTTTCTAGAGGTGTATACTAGTGAAATAAGGCAAATATAAATTAAAATATGTATATAGGTATCATGGATTTCATGTAGCTTACATTATAGTAGTTATTAATTTAGCAACCAAAATGATCCTCTGGCTGGCTAAAGACAGTATTAAATTAAAGCACAATAACAAAACTGAAGTATCAGCATTTGAAGCAATTTTACAAGTATAGGCAATTAGGCATTAAAAAGCATCATGATGAACTTCAAAAATATCAATATGTTTGTTTCATGTGTGAAAACAGAGATACTCAAATAAAGAGGATGGCCAAGCAACCAATCACATTTATGTTGTCAAGTGTTTGCTTGCATAGCATTTATTATCCACAATGCACGTTGCAACTAATTGACAACGTATATGTATAAAACAAATGTGTGTGTGAATCTATATTGACAATGTATATTTAATGAAACCAATGCACCACATGAATCAATGGCGAGGTGGTTTTCAATCTCCTCTTAAATATCTGTCTAAGGACAGGAGACGGTAATGAAAAGCGAACTGCCTTGAAGTATATAATTCTGATGGTGTTGTGCTTTCAGGAAATGTCAACAAAATACTTTTGCCTCGTTTTCACCACAGAAACTAGAGACTTTGGGGTGTACAGTACTTGTTCTGTTTCGACCGCAGGACAGGGACTAAATAAAGTTCAAGGTAAAAACAATTCCCGGTTAAAAAGTACCTCGCCATTACAATATAGACGGATGAATGTGTTCTAGACAAATATGCCTATATTTAAAACCATTCATGGTGGTCTTTGGACTGCTTTGCTTAAAATAGTTTTTTGGGTTTGAGAAGGGATTTAAATTTCGGCAAATATTGTAAATATTGCAATATTGCGAACAAATGCTTTTTAAAATGTCCATAAAAAAATACCACTATACTTCTGTCTCCTTACTTCCTCATCTTTCCTCTTCTTTGTAAACTGTGCCCCCGATGGCTTTGATTGTTTCATAGTAGCCCCTTTACAGAACGGCAACCAGAAATGTTCAACAATGAACTGTCAACAGGCGTTCAAAACTGACATCACTCACCCAGCGTCCACATTTGTCCTGTGCCAACACCATCTCTTGAGTCATCAATATCATGTCTCTCATAACAAAGAAATAAGTCTGAAGTTTTATTTTTATAATAATAAAAATAAAAATACATAAAGGTTGATTGCCCCCATATTAATTAAATATATTTTTTAAGGGTGGGGAGGGGGAGAGGGGGCACCCTATCAGCGCCCCCAAGCAGATGGCGCCCTAGGCAACCGCCTAGAAATGCCCCTGTGTGGGCACCATTACAGCGGGGTGGGCACAGTTTAGAAAGAGGAAGGAGTCATCAGGCCACATTGTCTTGAAGCATGTTCCAAGTGTTTTGGTCCTCCTAAGATCAACATGACATTAGAAACATTAGAGTGGGCGTACCATAGGTCTAGTTCCTATAAATAAATACATAATCTGCCTCTTGTCCCCTGTCACATTTCAATGAGATTTAAGTAGGGACTAAGAAAGGACAGAGTTACCCTAGTCTGGGGCTGAGACTTTTGGGGACTGGAGATGTAATTCTGCACCAATAAAACCTTGGGCAGGAGAAAACAGGGATGATTCAGGCCCACCCACATTGCCAAGACCACACCACCAAAGGGACACCAACAGACTACAACCACCCTATAAGCGTAGAATGTAGCCCACACAGTGTACTCTCATCCACAAGAGTGGTGAATCATGGGGAAACATAAGCAGGCCAGTGACTCTGCCCCTAAATTGCACTGGAACAAGGATGTTCAAGCGAGGATATTTGCACAGTTCTGCTCAAGTGTTAATTACAGTACAATTGTATTTGCCTTGTCACTTTACATAATAATTTGATCTACCTCTCTAATACTGTCTCTGTTGGATTAATTGTACATATACCTACATTGTTTACTCTGGAAGTTCTGCAACTTGTTTTTTGATTGTATTTTTATTCTCCTGTGTAATTCATGTGTAATTTGTGTAATTCATGTGTAACTTTGTGTCATCTTACACCCATTTTGGCTATTTCATTTTTAGGTCAGCGTTTCAAATGAGAAATTTTTCTCAACATGCCCATCTGGTTAAATAAAGGTAAAATAAAATAATATCCCACTAGAGAAAGGGGAGCCTACCAGGCAAGCCAGCATGGGAGGTTCATCAACAGTGCCGCCGTACTCTTTTTTTATGCAGGAAAACACATGATGTCAAATCATCATGAATAGCAAAAATTACAACAAACAAACATAACAGTCATGAAATCCTATAATAATAGTATAACAACATTGTGTAATAATATGAAAATTATGTTTCATGCCAAAAAAGCGTATTGACTTCAATTGTAGAGTGACATACAGCAAATGTGATCCCACGCATTCATCCCCACTCTCTCTTTCAATCACTCACTCACGCACACACACCTACACACATAGACACACACACACATACATACACAATCGCCACGTCTATACCCTTTGATCCTCCACTTTGTATACGTTTATGCTGTTATTATTACGGGAACCAATTTGTTCTCACAGACGAGGTGTTGAATGTTTTGTCTGTAAAGGAGTGCTTTCAGAAATCATTATTTCTGAGTGAGACCTGTTTGAGGTTTTACCCACATCACATTCTGAAGAAGCATCAGCAGTTGTCAATGTGAGCAAAAGATTCAACACTCAAGATGCTCTTGAATACATATTTGATCCTGACGAGGACGAGGAAGTGTAGAGTGAATGTGAAATGGAAGAGGAGTTGTCTGATATAGAGGACAATATTGAATGTGATTCAGACTAAAATGAAGAGAGCTCTGATGAGGAAGAGCACCTTAATGATTCAGAAGCTCAAATAAACATAATGACATCAAAGTACCGTGGTCTTCAAACCCCTATGAAAGGCATGGATACCAATCACAAAATATAATCAAAATGGCCCCAGGTCCCACAAGGTATGCTGTCTCACATGTCAAAGACATACAATCTGCCTTTGAGTGTTTTATACCACAGCCTATAATAAAGATCATTATTGATATCACCAACTTGAATGGGAGGGGAGTTTTTGGGAATAGTTCAAGGGAGATTGACACATGCCATTTCCATGCTTATATGGGGTTGTTGATACTAGCTGGGGTATACAGTACAAATACAACAATGAGGCCACTTTTAGTTTATGACATGTTGAAATAGGCTGGGCTACTGTATATTCTTTGCTACTATGTCACCTCAAACCTTTCATATTCTTTTTAGACAAGATAGGCTCTTCGTGAGAAGGACAAACTTGCACCCATTAGAGATGTTTGGGAAAAATGGATGAAACGCTTGCCACTGACCTACAATCCAGGGCCCAAGGTCATGGTAGATGAACAGCTGGTCCCATTCAGAGTTTTAACTGGTAGTTAAAATGTATACTCAATGTTTTTATGTTCATTTGACAAGCAGTCATAATTTTCATGTGATATTTCCCAGCATGCTCTGCTGTATGTTGAAACCCTGGAATTTTTTAATTATTTTAGTGTTTTGTATGGATATAGACTAATTAATTCCACCCTTGCTAAACTAATATTAAATGCATAAATTCTTCTAAATAATCCAATAATTTAATGAAAAATGTTTTTGCACCCGCAACTGTAATGACTGTTCAGATTAAATAAGGAATAACATCTTGCTGGCCTAACTGAAACTGGATTCCAAAAGGGAATTCCCTGTACCTTTACAGGAAAGGTAGGGTTGAACCATTATGGGTTGAACCATTTGGTTTGAACCAGAGGTAACACAAGGCAATGTATACTGGGAAATTTTACTGGAGGTGTGGCTTAATATTGTACTCAATAATTTTATGTTACTACAACGTAGTCTTGACTAAATTAATTCAAGTTCATAAAACAAGATTACAGCAAATCATTTCAAACTAATTAGATTTTGTTGGAACAATGTAATTTTTTTTTGAGTGTATATGACATACAATTGAATGCTTAGAAAACATAAATCAGTTATGTTGTATGATTAAAAAAGTTAAGTTCATCAGACATAAATTCACAGTCAAAAAAGGGTCACGTGACACATTTATTTTGTGTCTAGTGTACTCAATATTTTCATGTTACCATAGTTTACTAAACTAAAAGTTTTGAGTGCAAGCCGTTTCCAAAATATTTTTAGGTTGACTGAGCGAATTCGGATTTACAGTGCATGGAATATGCATATATACACTGATAAACTTCTGTAGCTGTGCCGGAGAAGAATCTGGGCATGTGTTTGGTGCTGGAAAAGACAAAGGGCCTTCAGAGGCACAAAATCACCTGCAACAATGTTTTACCTCTCATTTCCTCGGCCAAGAGCTGATGTGAAATAAGCTAACAATGGTGGCGAACGTCAGGAATAATTTACCTGAGCTGTGTCCTGCACGTCTTGGGACAAAGGACTGGGCGGCTTTCTCCTCAAAGTTTGCCATTACTGGAGACACAAGAGGAACAAAAATGTGATGCTGATGAGCACAGGACTGCAGCTGTGAGCAGCAGGGAAGACAAAAAGCCAGAAATCCTGGATTACAATAAAAACAAAAGAGGAGATGACTTGGACATGGTCACTGGCACCTACACTTGCAATTGGATGACAGCAAGTTAGCCATTGGTCGTCATTTGTAGTGTGTACTAAGAGTAATTAATCCTAGGTGGAACTCTGCAAACCCATACAAAAGGAGGCTCTTTATGGAGGAGCTAGGAAGAGCTCTGAAGAGCCCTCATATTGAAACACAGCAATGTCTACCCCAAAACCCTGCCTCAGCCAATGTTGGGATGCAGCTTCAACCGTACTATTGTGTCCAGATTTGCCTACTGGAAACAAGAGGAGATGCCATTTGCCACAAATGTCAAAAATACATTTGCAAGGCACACGCATTCATATGGTTTCCGTTATGCATATAAACATAACACACGCACGCACGCACGCACGCACACACAGAGTGCCAGAGATGACACTTGTTCATAGATTCTGTTGTGTATTTTAGCAAAATAAAGTTTTGGTTTTGGAAATTACAGTTTTTTCCGATTGCTAAAACACAAAAAGTGAATGCTCAGACCAAAGCGTCGAAACAGAAACATTTGCATGTATTTGGTACACTCAGGCACAAAATGAATAAACACAATGTCGGCATGGCACCGTAAACAATTCTGTAACACACGGTGCAAAACACTACACACATCGTGCATGTGTTACACACTTTGGCCAATGATGAAACACTCTGCAGTCAGCACGTCCATTCAATAGTTAAAACACACATGACATTAGCAACACTCCCGCACACATTGTAAAACACTTAACCCGTAACTGAAGACCAATCAGTCACTATATAATTCAGGTATGAGCACCTGTCGTGAGACAATCGTGAATATGGAGGCTGAAGGAGAGAGGAGAAGGAGGAAGAGACGGGGAGGGAAGAGGGAGAGGAGATAGAGGAAGAGACGCTGGTAAAAACCAGACATCGGGACTGAAACATCATCCGCCAAAGGGCCATCAAGAATGTCGCTAGGCAGTGCGGGTTAGTGGTCAGGGGGTCCTCCATCACCATGCCACCCTGGGTCCCTACAACACTGCACACATACTGACATTTCTGCATGGACCAACCAGGGCAGCCCATGTTCGTTGTCATCTGGGATAATGTCAGTTTCCACTGCCCCCTTATTTCCTGGTCCTCAACCTGATAGGGGAATTATTTTCGGCATGGCGGTGAAAGGTCTATGGCTGCCTACACATGCACGCGTGCCACTCCTGCGAGCAATGGAGGAGGCATACGGAGACATCGATCCACAGGTGGATACGCCACGCCCAGCGAAATTTTAACGTTGCCTGGCAAGGGAGAACATTGCCTGTGATGTGGACGATGTGACGTGGCCCGACCCCAATCGAAGGAGTGATCCCTGACTTGTAATGGGAGTTGTTTTACTACCTGTACAATGATTCACTGAGGCTTGGTTACGGGAATAAAAACGGTTTAAAACTACAAATGACAAATGACAAATGAAGTGTCTTGAGTAAAGTTGACCAGTGTGTTGTGTCTGTTTGACTGTTTGTTGTTCATGTGCCTGTGTGTTAACTATTGATCTAAAGAGGGCCTTTTGAAGTCAGAGTGTTAAGTTTTGATTGCAGAATGGCAGTTCTCCGACCAGCAGAGGTCACCCAAGTCTCCCGGCCACAAGAGGCCGCAGTTCCCGTTCCTCGGCCAAAAGAGGCTGCAGTTTCCGTTCCTTGGCCACAAGAGGACGCAGTTTCCGTTCCTCGGCCACAAGAGGCCGCAGTTCCCGTTCCTCGGCCACAAGAGGCCGCAGTTCCCATTCCTCCGCCACAAGAGGCCGCAGTTCCCGTTCCTCGGCCACAAGAGGCCGCAGTTCCCGTTCCTCGGCCACAAGAGGCCGCAGTTCCCGTTCCTCGGCCACAAGAGTTAGCGGATCCCAAAATGGCCACTGGCCCCGGATCCAAGATAGATACCATCTCTACTGCGTTGAGGAGAGACCCAGCAGTGGATGGAGACTATCACGAGTGGATGAACCAAAGCGGCCAAGCGCTCAGTGACCATCCAGACCTGGTTCGCGGATGCTCACCCGATCCCCTTATCTACTGATCTGGTTGGAAGCCGCAGTGGCCCCTCAAGAACCTCGGTCTTCCTTCGGGGGCCCTCGATGTCCTGTCAGGACCCTGAAATCACAGGTTCGGACGCATATAGGTTGGGTGGGAAAGGTCTCCATCACGCCCAGACCACCAGAGGTCTCCACCACACCCAGGCCACCAGAGGTCTCCACCACGCCCAGACCACCAGAGGTCGCCCAAGTTCTCCGACCAGCAGAGGTCACCCAAGTCTCCCGGCCACAAGAGGCCGCAGTTCCCGTTCCTCGGCCACAAGAGGCCACAGTTCCCGTTCCTCGGCCAAAAGAGGCCGCAGTTCCCGTTCCTCGGCCACAAGAGGCCGCAGTTCCCATTCCTCGACCACAAGAGGTCGCTCAAGCCTCCCGACCCGAAGAGGTCGCTCAAGCCTCCCGGACACAAGAGGCCACTCCCGCTCAAGCCTCGCGGCCACCAAAGGCCGCTCCCGCTCAAGCCTCCTGGCCACCAGAGGCCGCTCCCGCTCAAGCCTCCCGGCCACCAGAGGTTGTTCGAGTCTCCCGGCCACCGGAGGTCGCTCGAGTCTCCCTATATAAAAAGTCAATTTAGCTGGGTGCAAGATAGGGCCCATGTGTCTATGTAGTATGGTATTCTAACACCTGTAATTAAAAAATAACAGTAAATAGAATAAATTATTTTGCACATTTGGGCTAAGAACAGGTCAAATAACAACAATAAATGCTTGTAAACACTTTTGTTTAAAATGAAATTAAATATATTAAATTACATTTTAGGATATATTTCACATTTCCTCAAATCTGAACTTTGACTGACACTGAAGGGGTGATAGATTATGAAAATCTAACAATTTCAATATGGAATGTATAGTCAGATGTGCTAACTATGTTGTTACCACCTTTCAAGAATTTACACCAAAATTTTTTTTTTATGAAGCACAGTTGAATATTGTACTTTACATACTGTAGTACAAGGACGTGAATGGTTAAACCAAATATGATTTGTATATAGTAAGATAAGTGTGGTCTAAGGTACATAAAATATTAAAGTGTATATATATATATATATATATACAGGTCCTTCTAAAAAAATTAGCATGTTGTGATAAAGTTCATTATTTTCTATAATGTAATGAATCAAATTTAACTTTCATATATTTTAGATTCATTGCACACCAACTGAAATATTTCAGGTCATTTGTTGTTTTAATACTGATGATTTTGGCATACAGCTCATGAAAACCCAAAATTCCTATCTCAAAGAATTAGCATATCATGAAAAGGGTCTCTAAACGAGCTATTAACCTAATCATCTGAATCAACTAATTAACTCTAAACACCTGCAAAAGATTCCTGAGGCTTTTAAAAACTCCCAGCCTGTTTTGTTACTCAAAACCGCAATCATGGGTAAGGCTGCCGACCTGACTGCTGTCCAGAAGGCCATCATTGACACCCTCAAGCAAGAGGGTAAGACACAGAAAGAAATTTCTGAACAAATAGGCTGTTCCCAGAGTGCTGTATCAAGGCACCTCAGTGGGAAGTCTGTGGGAAGGAAAACGTTTGGCAAAATACGCTGCACAATGACAAGAGGTGACCGGACCCTGAGGAAGATTGTAGAGAAGGACCGATTCCAGACCTTGGATGACCTGCGGAAACAGTGGACTGAGTCTGGAGTACAAACATCCAGAGCCACCGTGCACAGGCGTGTGCAGGAAATGGGCTACAGATGCCGCATTCCCCAGGTCAAGCCACTTTTGAACCAGAAACAGCATCAGAAGCGCCTGACCTGGGCTACAGAGAAGCAGCACTGGACAAGTGGTCCAAAGTACTTTTTTTGGATGAAAGCAAATATTGCATGTCAAGGTGCCAGAGTCTGGAGGAAGACTGGGGAGAAGGAAATGCCGAAATGCCTGAAGTCCAGTGTCAAGTACCCACAGTCAGTGATCGTCTGGGGTGCCATGTCAGCTGCTTGTGTTGGTCCACTGTGTTTTATCAAGGGCAGGGTCAATGCAGCTAGCTATCAGGAGATTTTGGAGCATTTCATGCTTCCATCTGCTGAAAAGCTTCATGGAGATGAAGATTTCATTTTTCAGCACAAACTGGCACCTGCTCACAGTGCCAAAACCACTGGTAAATGGTTTACTGACCATGGTATTACTGTGCTCAATTG
>JACXGM010001068.1:25291-59327 GCA_016801145.1 Umbra pygmaea | reverse complement strand
ACCACTGACCTGGCTGTTCCTCCACGGCTGCGCGTGACCACTGACCTGGCTGTTCCTCCACGGCTGGGCGTGACCACTGACCTGGCTGTTCCTCCACGGCTGCGCGTGACCACTGACCTGGCTGTTCCTCCACGGCTGTGCGTGACTACTGACCTGGCTGTTCCTCCACGGCTGCGTCCCGCCCCTGCTGTTTGCTCCTCCTCTTCTCCTTCCTGCCCACCGCCTCTCCTCCCTGCTGTCTCCTCTTCTCCTCGCTGGCCCTGGAGCCGCGTTTGCACTTCCGGATCTTACACTTCTTCCTCTGGACCGTCTCGGGGCAGGGCTCCCCTCCGAACTGGGGCTCCAGCTTCACCATGCGGGTCCTGATGGTGTGGCCTTTACCACACGACTTGTTACACTCGCTCCACTCACTCCACTCTGACACCATGCAGTCCATCGCTGGGCGGGGATGGGCACAAAGATGGGACAGTGAATGAGGTGCCTCGGGCGGGGGGCAGCTGGTTAACAGTACACATAACGGCAACACTTACGACACTCTGGCTGCATGCAGCGCTCCACCTGCTCCAGCTCCTCCGTACACTCCCCCAGGTCCGGGGACTTGAGCATGCGCTGACGAGTACGCAAGCCCTTCCCGCAGGTCACGCTGCAGTCGCTCCAGTCCGACCAGGGAGACAGCATACATGGAATGGTGTCTGCAGGGACACACCAGCCAAGACTCTTTCAGTCTCATTCTGCACGTCATGTAATAATAATAATAATAATAATAATGACGGCCCCTGATGCTCAGAACAGTTCAGGAGTTTCATTAAACATGAAAGCATTCCTTTCCAGCCATCCTTTAGTGCAGTTCTAAATGTGGAATTTGAAACAAGCATATTTTCATGCATTCATCCCATAGCGTAGCTCCTTGATTGGGAAAGCAGAAGTCGCTGTAATTGGTGTTGGGGGGCCAGCAGGGGGCACTCTTACCTCTGATTTACTGATACATTCCCATTGCCCTGTGGTTACTGAACAGCCCTGGCAATTATTGTCAATGAAAGCGTGTTAACCCAGTTGTCCTGGCTAAACATAAACTCTCACTCTTACATCATTATGAGCACCTAATAATCCGCAGTCTCTGATTGTTTTACTCCTCCCCTGTAAATAAAAATGGTGAAGTGTGAGCTGTACTTTAAAGATGGCCTGGAGAGTCACTTACATTATTAAAATGCAAATGTAGATATAGTCAATTCTAGAGATGTCCATCTGTATCTACAGTAGCTAATCAATTGTATTTGTAACAATGTTGACTATAATGACCCAAATGGCTGGTCAGGTGTTCAGTGTGTGGAATCGTGTGTTCAGTGGGGTGGAGTCAGGTGTTCAGTGGGGTAGAATCAGATGTTCAGTGTGTGGTATCAGGTGTTCAGTGTGTGGTATCAGGTGTTCAGTGTGTGGAATCAGGTGTTGAGTGGGGTGTGGTCAGGTGTTGAGTGGGGTGTGGTCAGGTGTTGAGTGGGGTGGAGTCAGGTGTTCAGTGGGGTGGAATCAGTTGTTCAGTGTGTGGTATCAGGTGTTCAGTGTGTGGAATTGTGTGTTCAATGTGGTGGAGTCAGGTGTTCAGTGGGGTGGAGTTGAGTGTTCAGTGTGTGGTATCAGGTGTTCAGTGTGTGGAATCAGGTGTTCAGTGTGTGGTATCAGGTGTTCAGTGTGTGGTATCAGTTGTTCAGTGTGTGGTATCAGGTTTTCAGTGTGTGGTATCAGGTGTTCAGTGTGTGGTATCAGGTGTTCGGTGTGTGGAATCAGGTGTCCGGTGTGTGGAATCAGGTGTTCAGTGGGGTGGAGTTAGGTGTTCAGTGGGGTGGAGTCATGTGTTCAGTGGGGTGGAATCAGGTGTTCAATGGAGTGGAATCAAGTGTTCAGTGGGGCGGAGTCATGTGTTCAGTGGGGCGGAGTCATGTGTCCAGTGGGGCGGAATCAGCTGTTCAGTAGACAGTCCGGTGTTCAGTGGTTGGTGTTACTCACGACATTCTGGCATCATGCATTTCTCCACCTCTGCCACCTCAGTCTTGCACATGGTACCGTCTGAAGGGGGCATCTTCACCATGCGCTCGCGCCGCTTCATGCCCAGCCCACAGCTGCTGCTGCAGGGATCCCACTCAGCCCACTCAGTCACCACACAGCTGCCCGGGGCTAGAGGGAACACAGCAGCTTTAGAAGCCATCACATACCAATTCTTTGGGCATAGAGCAGTTTTTCAATATGCTCGACGGTCCGGTTTCAGATTATTGAACCAATACTGGGTGCTGGAATTTTGACTTTTTTACAGAAGGCCTGAAACTACAACATGATCCAGATGAAACTACGATCCCCATGATGCAGTGGGACTTACAGCAGTCCTCGTTGACCACACACTTCTCGGTCTCCTCTGTGTTCAGCGAGCAGATAGAGCCGTCCTCTGGGAACTGTTTGATGTAACGCTCCCGCGACCTCATCCCCATTCCACAGGTCAAGCTACACGGAGACCAGCTGATCCACTCCGACATCATACAGGTGGATGCTTCTGAGGAGGACGAGACACTAAGCCTTGTTAAACCCCAGTGAACACTGATCCCGACTGCCATTACCACACATTAACATGCCACACATTACATCACTTCTAGCTGACACCTCCAGAATCCACCCGCCTCACAATTTCTTCTGATAACGAGGAACACATCAGAAAATAAATTATTCATTTAGTGCTTAATCTCACTCTGCTCTCTCCAATTATCTCGGAGCAGAGCCTGTATAGATTAGGTTTTTAGAGAGGACGGATTAACTTTGGGGAATTTTGCATTGATTTCTCTCTGGCCTGGTCCGCCCCACTGCCGGTCTGCAGAGCGATCTGCAGTGAATGTAGCTTAATAACGCAGAGCTAAGTGAATCATTAATAAGAACTGTAAATAAACGTAGCACTGATGAGGCCCCCAGGGGCCCTGGCTAGCCTCACGAATATCAATCAAGTACGTGTGGCTGTTAACCGAGCGATAAATGTAAACAAAGGAGTGGTTTGCAGGAAGAAAAGCTTGCAAAGCCCGTCCTTATAATCGACAGTGTGCAGTGGAGAGCATCCACAGTCTTGAACAATTCACCCTCAGTCATCCAACGTCCACAGTGATGACACTTGGGTGAGCGATGAGGAAGGAAGTAAAGATAGTGGAACGATGGTGACAGAGAGACCTCTGCATTTTAAAGTACTTTCATTTTACCCCAAACGTAACACCATTTCTTACTAACTAGTGCATACAGACAGTAGAAATTGTACATGTTTACAATGAGTACAAAAAACATATCTTAGAAGAGACATTCAAGTAATTTCAATTACCAACCATGACACGGGCTTTTCAACATATACTAAAGCCCAAAGAGGCAAACAACTGTCTTGGTATTCATTTGAGAGTAATTTGTCGGCTGACTCGTAACATTGGCTGAACTGTGAGGTTTTGTGCGATGAATAAGAAACAAGCAGAGGCACCCCCAGTGCTCACCCTCCTCACTGCAGCCGGGCCCCATGCAAGGCTTGAAATCCTGGGTGTGGGGGCAGGGCACGCTGAGGTCCAGCTGGGCTTTCAACATCCTCTGTCTCATCCTCCGGCCCTTGTCGCAGGTGGCTGAGCTGCAGGCCGACCAAGGCGACCAGTTGGAGTAGATACACGTCTCTGGGGTGTCATCTGGATGAAGAAGCACTCTGTTAGACTATGCTTTAAGAGGTCATGTTGTTTGTTTGGATGACTATACTTCTAGTGGTTGAATTAAAATATTTAAAAAAGGTCCTAATGACAGCATTATAAATGAGAGGGTGATATTCAAACTTGTTATGTTTAAGACCCTATAATTTCTCGTGAGGAATGTGCTGGTATGGGCCAAGACTTACTCAAAAACTTAAGACGTTAGCACCAAAATAATAGCCCAGAATTACATCGTAAATGCAGGCTATTCTACGGATGCTCACATTCTTAGCTCTTGGCTGTGCTCTACTCCATCGTTATGGAAAAAGACAGTGTTTCCCCAAAAGAAAGACGGTAGACGGGAACTATAATTGGGATGAGGTTCAAAGGTAACATTTTAATAAACTGGTGGGGGTGTGGTTGGAAACATAAAGCCCATCCAGTTAATCCCTCGTGCTTGATTGTGTTCAGCAGACAGACATCTGGAGCTTTAAAAAGGGATCTGGGCACAGAATACTTAATTAAACTGTCCAGCAGCAACGGTGTGTGGCTTTCAGATTGAACATCACAAATTGGTTTAAATAAAGCACTTTCACACCTTCTTCCTTCTCCTCCTGGCCAATATCTGCTACAATATCATCCACCGTGTCCGGGACAATATTGCACTGCTCTCCCTGCGGGTAAGAAGCATGATTCAACATCACAAACACTGATAAGATTCTCAATTTACCATCTAATATCACATATTCTCATCGGAGACAAGTGTAAACATCTGAATGTGTAATTTTCTTTCCTGGGAAATCTTCCGTGAAAGGGAGGTTGACATCTGGTCGTTGGGTTTGGAAGAGATAAAGTATTTTTTATTTATTATTTGCTTTTATTCTCAGGACACAAACAGACGGTTAATGTTCACTGTGTTTTCCAAAGACTTGATATCAGGACTATGGCAGTACACTTCTTACCCAAAGCAACATTTGTGTTGAGGAAAGATCAGGATGACAGATTTAAATGCACAATGAATAGGGCCGGTGCTGTTGGTACCTTCCTGGCTATCCTCTCCACCACCACCCGGGCCAAAGCAGTGATCGGGCCTCCCTCTGTATCGTAGAAGGGGCTCTGTGGGTGGTCCAGGCTGGTCAGGGGGCGTATCCTCTCCTGAGGGATGGTGGGATTGTTGGGCGACTGGAATGGAAGAGTGCAGGGTTGGTATGACCATAGAAATAGAATGGATAGAAAGGCCATTGAGCTGCTTGGCGTTGTCATTCGATTAGTACACAACAAAATGGCGATTGTTGTTAGTTGTCATGGTGACAACATGCAAATATGTTTAATCCGGAAGTAAGCCGCTAGATCTTTGCAATGAAATGGTACATGTAAAAATGGCTGCTGCTCTGACCATTCTGCTACATTGATTTGAATTGCAATGTCCTTTCTATCCATTCAATTTCTATGGGTATGACTGATACAATATTAGCACAAGGCTGGGAGGAAGGGGGTCACTCAGGGTTGCCTAGGTTACTTTCTAAATGGGGCAAACCATCCTGGGTTATACCATTTTGATGAGCCCTTTGAGCAACCACAAAGCCATGTTTGTTTCTATGGCACGGCTCACCTGTGCTAATTACTGCACAGGTGAAGTATGCTTGAGGCGCTACGTAGCAGTTTAAAACTCAATTTCTACTGGAGTATTTAACAGGAGTTTTTAACTGCTACATCACACATATTTTCCCATTTTAAAGATTCCTGGTAGTATAACAGGAGTATATCAGTACCACCAGTAATACTTACTTAGCATAATAGTGTCAATAGAAATGCTAAAAGAGCGTCGTAAGGAAAACGGGCTGGCAGTAACTTATGGTAAGGGCCAAGATGGGGGATCGTTTGGGACAGTGTGGGTAAAGCAGTGTGGGCACGGGTCTGAGAGCAAGGACCTCTTCCATGTTTCTCTGCCATCTGTTAGGGGCCTCTGGGTTTAAACTCAAAATGCAGCATTTATTAGCTGTAGAATTGTCCCTTTATGAGTGATTTGTGATATTGTATACTGCTAGGTGCTTTGTGAATTACTTTCAAGCTGCCTTTGAAAAACAGTAACTTAGAGGAAGGCAAAGCAACACACATTTGCTAAGAGATTAGGGAATCTAGTTCAAATTGAAATCTACCAGATTTATTCATTGGCACTGCAGCCAACATATGGAAGCAAACACAAGATAACTAAACTGCATATAAAGTAGAAGAAAGTATATATCATCTACTTTATTTTGATAAAGTAGGCTACTGCCAACATGTGGACTACTGCGATATGTAGTCTAATGCTGTATTTAGGTCTGCAATGAGGTTTGCATTTATCTTCATTGTGTTTCCTGACCTACAGATGGCAGTGTCTTTCCATTTCTTCTTCCAGCATCTTTTGAAGGCAGCAGACATTTCCAGCATGGGATGTCAACACGTGTTGACATCAGACTAAAAAGAAGCAGCCACTTGTGTAATATGTAATATGTCACGCTAAAACAAAATCACAATATACTGTTTGATGTTAGCAGTGTGGTTTTGCGGATTCTGTTAATGCACCTTTCAGGCGAGGTTGAGTGTTGTATATTCATGAGCCATACACAAAAGATAAAAAGCAATGCTTTGGCAATATTAATGAAAGCAGATCAACCCCTTTAACTCCAGATTCATGGCAACACATCAAGGATTGGTTTTGAAAGTTTGAAAGGCAGAAGACTTTCGCAGACGACTAAACCGGACAAAGATACCACAGTCGATTTTATACCTAGACCCCTAGATTGGGGGGAAGGGCTCACCTCATAGGTGACCCCGCTGTCAGTGCCTGCATCCCAGGGGATGAGATCTTGCTCCAGGCGCTGGACCCAGCCACACTCCTTGGTGCAGAGGTCTTCTGCCGACAAACCCACGTTCCAGTCCGGACTGGGGCCCAACATGCTCAGGAAGGACATCAGGTGACGGGTTCGGTCTACGGAGAACTCAGCCGAGGGAGCTGCCCGCCTAAACAGACAGATGCACACATGTATGATTTCCAGTGTGCAGGTTCCTGTTACACACCACAGAACGATACACTGTACTGAAATGCAGAAAACTCATGTGGTTCACTTTAAGCCACACCCATAATTATAATATTTCCCAGCATGCGCCATTGAAGATTAGATTTTTTATTGATTACTTTCTTCTTTGCTTGGACATAGATCTAGATTTTGAATCGGCTTTAAAACTTGTTAATGATGCCTCGGGCCATCCTGCAGAGGCCGTCTTTGAGAGGCTACCCTCAGGGAGAAGGTATGGCTCTGTCAAATGCCCTACTGATCGCCATTTAAACAGTTTCTTCCCCCAAGCTGTGATCATTTTAAATAATGCATTTTAAATCAGGCACTTTAAATTTATGTATGGATTTTACTGTAAAGCACAGGTGTCAAACCGGTTCCACGGAGGGCCTAGTGTATGCTGGTTTTTGGTCTTTCCTTTCAATCAGAGCCCAATTAAGATCTAGACTGCCAGGTGAGGGGAGATCCTAACCAATTAGTGACCTAATCAATCAGTCAGGTACAAGGTAAAAGCAAACACCTGCATACACTAGGCCCTATGTGGAACCGGTTTGACACCCCTGCTGTAAAGCATTTTTACTATTAAGTTCCTTATGTGGCCCTGTTTGCCTGTTTCTATGTTTGTCTTTTTATGTGTTGACATTGCATTTTGAGCTTCTTGCACATTTTTTTCCAATGTGGTTTTATACTGCAAATGGCTGATAAAGTGAACTAACTGTGAACTAACTATTCATGTGTTAATATAATTATGTTGTCAAACAGCTCTACATGACACAATATTTTATTTTGAATACAAACCGCAAACTGCAATTGGAAAGTCATTCGTTTTTTAACAGTAAAATACTGTAATCCTAAACATTTATATAGGGAGGTGTGGGAACACCCATAATTATTTTTTGTTTACAGCAATATACTGTATATCACGAAAACAATATACTGTATATCATGAAAACAGTACATTACTGTTAAAATTTACAGCAATACAGTGTGTGATAAACTGTAACTATTGCTCAACGGTAATACATTGAATTACTTATATATGATAAACCCAATTATTGTTTGGTTATAAAGACTAAACATTTGTCACTTCCTTCTACACCCCAGTGGGAATTGTAACACCCTGGCATTGCAAGTAACTGCCAACTAAGCAACACAAGTTTTTGAATGTAGCAAATATAATCTATTTTAAGTGTTTAAATGAGGATCATATATTAACAAACTTTAACAGTGAAAATATTCATAATTGCCACTTTAACTATTTAAAAACGAACAAAGATGTATAACACCTGTTAAAATAGCTCAGTATATTAATTAAAACAAAACTGTCGGGTTTCTATTTAAAACTCACAGAGGAAATAATGACACAGAATGGATCAGAAGTGTTCAAACAGATGTTGTGTTGGAGATGATTTGCACAAAGGCTGATGTTGTTTGTAACCATGTGGGATTAAAAATATACTCACATTCCACTTGAAAGACCATGGAACTGGTTTACTTGTGGTAAACTTAGCTATCGGATAACAGAATTCTTGGCATTTAGTTAACACCTAAACATTTATTATATATACATTTGTGGTCAAAATTTTTGGCACCCTGGAATGTTTTATTCATGATCTACAATATCCCCTGATATAAAGTGTGTCATGAAACAGCTATAGTTTATATAGTCTAATGAAATTGACACAAAAGGCACAGGTTAAAACGTTAACAACTCAAAAAATGAGTAGAAAATATTATGAATATGGAAACATTCCCATTCCCAACTAAATTGTAATTGATGTGAATTTAGTCTCACCTGTGATCATTATAAGTGATCACATGGCTTGAATTAACCAATGAATGATGGCTTTAATGCCACTTTTATTGCCTGTTCCCTTTTCAAAATGGTGAGCGAGATGTCTGAGGACTAGAAATGCTATTATCAACAATCCAAAACATAATTATGCTGAAGTATACAAGGCAATCTCCAACCATCATGGCATTCTTGTTTTAAAAGTTCACAATGTTATTAAGAAGTTTGATGTTAATGAAACAGTCAAAAATCTCCCAGGATGTGGCAAGAGCAAAATATTACCATATATTGGCTTTATGGGCGAAGGCCAAAGAGGATCCCAAAAAACAATATATGAAGAATTTACTAATCTTTGCAAAATAACCTGCATTTAAAAACCACAATACTTCTGGGAAAATGTTCTATGAGCAAATGAAACCAAAGTAGAGCTTTTTAGCAATGCAGACAAGCAACAAAAACAAGCTTACTGTGTAAGGAAAGTACACCCTACCTATAGTTAAATATGGTGGAGGATCTGTAATGTTGTGGGGTTGCTTTGCTGGTTCTGTAGTGGATTTTTAGATGTTCCCAGGACTGATAATAGCAGCTGTCTAATTTTAATTCCCGACCTGACACACGCAAAAGTGACGTCATGGAAGCGCCGTAACTATTTATACTTGTGCGTGGTGCACAAGTTGCAGTCTTCTCCTGAACTGAGGTGTCACAACGGAGGAGAGGCTACCGACTTTGATATTTTCACAGACTAGAAGAAGAAAAAGGTAAACGATGGCAGAACTGGCAGCAGCATTGACATTAATGTCAACAGTGTTTAAGATTATCTTAACTGTGTTGTTATGAACCATTTACAGTTTTATTATGAACCATTAACTGTTTTATTATGAATCGTTTACTGTGCACTTGAACTCATCCATGCTTCCCGTTTACGCTTTTTCTTGCGCCACTGAAAAAAAAGAGTGGTGCGCGCCCTTGGCCCGCGCAAAATCGCCCGGTCGGGTGCGTTAAGTATACTGCAGGCATAATGACTAGCAGTCTCTCACACTCTGCCTGAGTGAGACCCGGAAGGAAGGGGCCCCCCTTATGGGTGAAGACAACAAGAAGCTGAGAACTCAACATTATACTGTACATCATATGTCATTTTGGGGCTTGCTGGATCATCCCATAAACTGAGTTTTGGTTTACCACTTGCAAGGTTATATGATTTTATCCACAGAGCGACTAGAAGAGACAAATATTCAAATGTTATAACTCAGTCCTTTTGTTACAGCCCGGATAGGGCCGCCAAGGCGACGCATAATCTAATTGTTGATATACTCCTTTGTTTTCCAATTCCAGCCAGTGAACTGATCATTATTTTGTATGTAGCTTGAGATAGGTGGGCGTCACCTCTCGGTGGAAATATAAGCCTTTGTTTAGGTCGTAATCAGATGAGTTCTCTTTAACAAGGCTCCTGGCCCACGTTCATTGCACGCCATAGTAAATGTGTTGAATAAATGTTGAGAAATAGACTGAACCGTATAAGACATGCTTAGATTGTAGATCATACTTAGGAGTTTAGACGACATGTATTTCTTGGTATTGTAATTGTGTAATAAAAGTGTTTTACTTTGATGCCCTTTATCTGGAATGAAATATTATTCACTTTACTAAGTTCTGTCTGAGACATCCTAAGTCATTTCCCAGGATATCTCGATTGGAGATATTAACGGGAACATAAGCTATCTTGTACGGCCTGCTCTGAGTTTCAGCCCTTATCACGCACACATTCAAGCTAGCTTACACACTGTTTCTGAATACCGTGGGCTATTACCGGGTCACTCTAGTATTTCTTTCCGTAGCTGTTTACACACTCTGATAAATGATCGATATGGGGTCAGACAGTTAGATAGGAAATATCGACAACGTCTATACTATCAATCCTCTATAAGCATTTCTCAGTTCTTAACTCAGACTATTGCAACAGGGGAGAAAAGGAAATATATTAATTATTAATGCGTTAATTTCACAAGTGCATATTAATTCTATTCTTTACTCCCTTGACTACAGTTCTAGTACAGGAGGCCTTGAACGTATTAAAGGAATCGTGAATCAGAGGATTACTAAGGCATTTTAGAGTAAAATGTGCTACCCAATTTCAGAAAAACAGGTATGGGTTGAAGATCACGGGTTGTTTAGCAGGACAACGATCCAAAGCACACCCCCAAAAGCCCAAAATAATGTTTGAAGAGGAAAACATGACTGGTTTAAACCGGCTAGGAATGAGTCCTGATATCAATCCATTTTTTAAGAGCTAATATCTGCCATTGGAAAAATAAGTACTTGAACAAATTGCAAATGAAGAGTGGGAGAAATGACCAGCAGGCATGTGGAATAAGCTTTTTAGACAGCTACAAGAAAGGTTTGGACGCAGTTATTGTTGACAAGGGTTGTGCAGCCAAATATTAGTGAAGGGTGTCTTTAATGGTGTCCAGGTCTGATTTTATGTTTATTCTGTGGAACGTTGAAAAGGCATCTTTGTTTTTATTAAATACCATTAAACATCCTAATAAAATAGTCTGATAATACAGAGTACTACATTTCCAATTATTTCTAAAGATATCATACTATGCTGCCCACCAGAACTGCATCTTATTTGTTTAGAAGGATGAGAGCTATACAGTACTTTTAAATTATACTGGACAGGGGATATTGTCCATTAGCCAATCAGTGTTTTTGAACAAGCTCAAAGCAAGTGAATGCATCCAATTGGTATTTGTTTTTAACTAATGAATTCCCACCTCCCACATGCTTATGAATACAGCAAAAGATGATACTGTCCCAATTTGCATCCTATTCACTACACAGTGAACTCCTCAAAAGGGCACTATAGGTAACAGGGTGCCATTTGGGACATGTTGTATAAGTTAATGTCAAGATTTTTACTGAGAGCAGAATAACATCAAAATCGTTTCTTGCAGAGGTGATCATAAAATGAGATGGAAAAATATTAGTATTTAATAAACAACAGAAATGTATATTTCCATAATATACACACACGGTAGTTTCTTAGAAACAACATATCTAACTGATGCAGTTCCTGTCAGATTCATATCAAGGTATGAAACAGCAATCTATACTTTGCTAGGCCTAAGTTCACATTCCACAAATACGTAAAGTACATTTTGTTAAACAATTTCCTTTCTTTTTATGGCATATGGGTGTTATTGTTTTTTTCTGATGGCCCTTTCATTTATGTACGTCCTCCAAACAGAAACTTGCATAGAGATAACAATGGCTTAATTGACAGGTTGATGTTAAAATAGGTCAAAGTAACATCTTGATATATTGGAGCTGGCAGGAAGCCAGACATTTACCCCAACAAGAACTCCCCCTTCTAAAATTTTTTAATCAAAACAAGAGCCTTTGGTACACCAACAAAATAGATTGCAAAAGATTTTCACAATCTTTAATTAATTTACAGAATACATCCACAGGCCAACGAGGTAGCTAGGGAATTTATTCTGAGTGTGTATAGCCCATCCTGAGATCCATGATCACTTACCTATGAATATTTAATGAATAGTTATCAGATGATGAACTATAATGATAATTTAAATTTTTATTCAAATAAATTAACCTTTGTTTTTTTACTCACACGTTCAGGGGCTGCCAAGCCGGCCATTGTGCCTTTGTCTTTATGACAGTCAGGACTTCGTCACCCTGTGGGAGAACAAAACATAGGAGAGATACATTATTTTGGTAAAATCTGAGAAATCAACATGGTATATATGGAAAATATACTAAAGCTGATTACCTTTCCTCTCTTTCTATGGAAATCTAAAAATGTTCCAATTTTGTGAAAGTGTGTCTCTGGGGACCAGATGTGTTATTTTTTAATAGCTGTTTTTCCCCCCCAAGCGGATCATCAAAGCTGGACTTGAACATTTCAGGGTCCTAGGCGAGGTTTGATTTTTGCAGTTTTATTGGTTAATATTTAGCAAAAAAAAAAAAAGTACTACAAAATAAATTGGCCAATGATAATATTACTTCTATTGGTCAAAGGGCGACGTCTTCATACATTTCTACCTATGTGTCATAGAGTACAGAAATGTTTAATAATGACATGTCAATATGATATCTGATTGAGAATGAGAATGACTTCAATTTTACTTAACAAATTCATTCAGTAGCTATACGGTAAGTATCAGACTTTCTTGTACTTTAGAAAAACACTTATATATCATAATTAACAGAGTGTTCCTCTGACTCTTATGTTTGTGATGCACTCTAAAGGCTTGCAAATAAATAAATAAATAGATATATATATTCACGACAGATACGTTTGCAATCGCCCTCAAAGCCTCAACGTCTCTCTTGGGCTTTATATAAAAACAAGACTGCCTCCAATTCCTCTTCACAACTCCTCAGGGCTCACATGATTTCAGCTTCTGCATTGCTTTTCCAAGCTCTCCAGTTTTAGTTCACACTAGAGAACTGCAGCCTTCATTTAGTGCTAACATTTTTATACTTCAATGGATAAGTGTTTTATGAAAAGTCATAAATGAAATGTGCACAGCAGTATATTGATTTCAGTTCATCAGTGGCCTCTACAGTATGGGTATTTACATGTCTGTTTCTCTGTGGGGATGCTAATCACCACTCTAGCCTGGCTTCCAAGTCAATGCCGTCTTTACTTCCTTTACACATTGAAGAGTTTTTCACCTTGACGACTAAGGCAGCCCAGCGGTTGACATGACCACGTGTGTTACTGCGTGTCCGCATGTGAAACCAACTCTTAACTGAAACATGGTTATCTGTGAAAATGACAAGTAGGATGAATCGTCTCCATCTACGTAGTGTTTTTGTATTTTGAATCAGAGCTATTATGGGAGGAGTAGAGGAAAGGCCAGCGGGGGATGGGTAGGGGCAGACGCCGCACCGGCGGCAGCCATGTTTTACACTTCACACAGCTGTCTGACTGCAGTGCATGAAAACTGAGAGGGACATGTTTGTGACACCAATGCCCACGGCTCACACTGACACGGTCAGAGACTGGAGAGGGAAATGTCCATGGAAAGGTCACTCACACATTCGTACAGAACAACTGACAGGGTTATAGTGCTGCTACGCAGAGTTACTCCCTTGTCTCAGCAAACATCCCCTTTGTACTTCACAGTGATGAAAAACAGCTCACCGGCACAGCGTGACACCATCTTTATAGGAAGCTGAACAGTAGCAGTTCTTCTTTTTCTCCAACAAAGTACTGTACATTTCAAGGTCTTTGTCACACTCCAACCGGGAACACAAAACCAAAGCACCCTTCATTCACAGAGGTTTCCTTTTTAAACAGGTTTTTTTCTGACCCTATATGCTGGTCCGGCTCACTGCCTAACTGACTGCCTGTCTGCCTGCTACAGATGAGTTACTGCGTAACTCAGTAATTGATTTAATTTCAGTAAGGTGTCAGTCCGGCTAGTCGTTTCTGCAGGCGAAGAGGACCTGAGAGGCAGGGCTATGAGCTACTCAAACCAAACTGCTCTCCACAATCCCATCATGCTCAGTGGCAGGCGGGCAGATGGCGGCGGGCCTTTGTGTCAAATGAGCTTGGAGCCTCTGGGAGAGTCAATATAATAAAGAATAACCACTGTCATATCGGAATTGAAAAGCAACGCAGGGTGACTGGAGATTCTGGGAGATGATGGCGGTGGCTCCTATTGTGCTGCATCTGTAAAGTTAGGAGGATTTATTGAACAATCATTCTTGGACATTTTACCGAGACATCGTTTAGTAGGCTTACGTGATCTCTTAGTTCAAACTGCTGAATCAAGTTCACACTTCATACAGTACAATGTGCAGAGAACAAAGAAAAGTATTGATAATCAAGGGTTGATTATAGTAGCTTTATTAACAGTATAATATATATTAAGGGTGGAACGGTTCGGTTCATACCTCGGTTCAGACGGTTCGGTACAATGGAGGGAAAAGTGCAGAACGCAAGTCTCAGGCTGTACCACCTAGTGTCATACAGTCTCTCCCACGGGCTAGCACATCTGGGTGATGGCGTTGGATATCTGTTAGCATGTTACAGTAGATGTATTTCCACTCACGTACCAAACAACTCCTGAGCAACGCTGACACAACGCCTCATTTCGGTTCAATATGTATACATGTACCCTTCCACCCCTAATAATATGTATATATATATATATCTCGTGTGAGGAGATGAGAGTCAATCGGGAGCGAGCCAAACCACCTGCGCCTCTGGGGGGAGGATGCGACTAGGTACCTCTAATCAGCCCATCTGGGCGCACTAATTAGTATTTTTCTCTCTGTATTTAAGAAGTGGAGAACGAGGGCATCGCTCTCTAAGGAGCTGAGGAAAAACTGGGAAAGGTGCTAAAGACGTGGAGTTGGGAACCCTAACAAGCCGGGTCTGCTGAGAAAGACCAGTTCTAGAGTTAGTAATAAGCTGTGTGAAGGAGCTATTGATTAAACAAATATCCATGTCTGTACTTGGAAAGGGTGTGGCCTTCCCGGAAGTGGGCGGAGCTACCCAGAAATCGATATGGTTTGCTCAGAAATTGCTACATTCGGAACAAAGTTAGTTACAGAACAGCATCTGACTTAAGCTACAGAGCACTGGTTTTTGATCAAACATACAGAATTTGCTGTTCAAGCCATTTCGATGTCAAGCCGAAATTATGGGTCCGGGTAGCTCCGCCCACTTCCCGTTCCGAGTACGGATATGGAAACTCAGCTCATGCCTATAAGGAGCCCAATTATCCTTTTCCTTTCTCCTTCCCTTTTACGTTGTGGCTGAGTCCACGAGTGTCAGTATGCAGTGAGTTAGCGTGGACGTTTGTTGTTTTGGGATGTGAAAGCGTACAGGTATGGCAGCCCATTCCCCTGCTATTCTGTTTACTATTCAAGAACATTAAATGGACCTGTGAGTCGCTTGTTCCTTTTATTTGTGAGAAGCGGAAAAAATCAGACTGTGCTTAGAAGAGGGTAAATAATCCCTAGAATTATAATCCCTGCCTCGGTCTCATTATTATTACCTGTCCTGAGTGAGTGCTCCCAAGGAACGCTCACAACATATATATGCAGTACACACACACACACACACACACCGGACACTCGTTAACTCAAAAATCGAATCAGTCAATCATGTGGCAGCAAGTCAAAGCATTTAGGCATGTAAACATGCTCAGACAATCAGCTGAAGTCCAAACCAAGCATCAGAATGAGCAAGAAAGGGAATTTAAGTGACTTTGAACATGGCATGGATGTTGGTGCCAGATGGGCTGGTTTGAGAATTTCAGAAAGTGCTGATACAGTATACTGGGATTTTCCTGCACAACCTTCTCTAGGGTTTACAGAGAATGGTCTGAAAAAGAGAAAATATTCAGTGAGCTGCAGGTCTCTGTGCGAAAATGCCTTGTTTTGGCAGAGGTCAGAGTACAATGGCCAGAAAGGTTCAAGCTGATTGAAAGACAACAGTAACTCAAGTATACACTGTTTACAACTAAGGTCTGCAGAACAGCATCTTAGAACACACAACGAACCATGAAGCAGGTGGGTTACAGCAGTAGAAAACCACACTGGGTGTCAATCCTGTCAGCTAAGAACAGGAAACTGAGCTTACAATTTGCACGGGCACACCACAATTGCACAATAGAAGATTGGAAAAAAACACTGCCTGGTCAGATGATTCCTGATTTCTGCTGCGACATTCAGAAGATAGGGTCAGAATTTGGCATAAACAACATGAAAGCATGGATCCATCCTGCCATGGATCAACGGTTCAGGATGGTGGTATAACGGTGTGGGGGATATTTTCTTGGCATACTTTGGGCCCCTTACACAATCAGCCATAACATTATGAACATCTGCCTAATGTTGTGTAGGTCTTACTTTTGCCGACAAAAAAGCAGCCCCATACGCATCAACCTGCTATGCACTGTGTTCTGACACCTTTCTATCAGAACTAGCATAAACATATTCAGCAGTTTGAGCTACAGTACATCGTCTGTTGGATCAGACCACAAGGGCCAGCCTTTGCTCACCACGTGAAACCATGACCCTGTCGCCGGTTCACCGCTTTTCCTTTCTTGGACCACTTTTAATTGGTACTGACCACTGCAGTCCGGGAACACCCCGTCTAGCCATGACAATTAGGCCCTTTTTAAAGTCACTCAAACCCTGAAGCTTGCTGATTTTTCCTGCTTCTTCATTTAGTCCTCAAAGTTGATGTGTTAGAAGCAGGAAAAATGTTCATGCTGGTTCTGATAGAAAGGTGTCAGAACACACAGTGCCTTGCAGTTTGTTACGTATTGGGATGTTGTTTTGGTGGCAAAAGGTGGACCTATACACAATATTATGCAGGTGTTGTTAATAATGATATGGCTGATTGGTGTACACTAAAAAAAAGATGCAAATTAACTGCGAAACGTTTACGAAAAAACTCAACCACGATGCTACCAGAAACCCATTATCCTCCAGTGCTGTCATATTCCAAAACCTACCTGGAGTGCCCAGAAGTACAAGGTGGTCAGTGCTCAGAGACATGGCCAAGGTAAGGAGGGCTGAAACCCGACCACCACTGAACAAGACACGTAAGTTGAAACGTCAAGACTGGGCCAAGAAATATCTGAAGACAGATTTTTTAAAGGTTTTGATGAGAGTGACTCTTCACGGACCAGATGGAGGGGCCTGTGGCTGGATCATTAACGGTCGGGCACAGAGCTCCACTTCTACTCAGATGCCAGCAAGGTGGAGATAGGGTACTGGTACATGATGGTATTATTAAAGATGAGCTAGTTGGACTTTTTTGGTTTGAAGATGTTCTCAAACCTACTGCCAATTTTTAGAAGACACTTTATTCAAGCAGTGGTAGAGGAAAGTCTGCATCTTTCAAGAAGACCATGATTTTTATGCAGGACAATGATCCATCGCATGCATCAAAGTGCTCAACTGTGTGGCTAGCCAGTAAAGACCTTAAAGAATGATGACATGGCCATCTTCCTCACCTGACTATGAACAGTGTCTGGGAGGCTGTGGTTTCTGCTGCAAAAAAAGTTGATCGTCGTCTGATCAATTAACTGACAGACTCAATGAATGGAAGGTTTATGACTGTTATTGAAAAGAAGTGTGGCTATATTGGTCACTGATTTGTTTTGAAATGTCAGAAATGTTTACATGTACATTTTTAGTTGTTTGTTTATTATTCTCACTTTAACAGATAAAAATCAACAAGTGAGATTGGAAACCTTTTGTTTTTCATTTAATTGTGCACACAGATATTCTCCAAAGAAAGCCAAGAGCTCACTTTTACTTTCTTAACTATTCAGGTATGAGGTGTATTTACATTTTGGATTGACTGAGAGCACTGTAGTTGTTAAAAAAAAATGTATCCTCAATAATAAAACTTGCCTTAAAATTGTGCACAAAGTGTATATTAGTGCTCTCAAATGATTAAAATAATTTATTATTTGCATATCTTCTGCATTTCTTTAGAATATGTACAACTTTGGCCCTAAATGAACAATTATCAGTTTTAAAAACAGTATATTATGATAGAATACTACTGTAAAATATAGGCAGTGCTTAACTATAAATTAAGTGCAGTAGCTGTCTTTTTCCAAGTTGGTCCATTAAACCAGGTTGTCATGCCCTTTAAATGTTGGCCCTCAAATAACCCATGTAAATCTAAATTTGGTTGCTGGTTTCTATTCCCATAATTCACCACTGTGCTCTTAATCAAGGCCCCAAGTACCAGTACAATCACTGTTCTATTCAGCTGCTCCATCTAGAGAGGATCTGGGGATGCAGGCATTTGATCCATCCCGTGTCGTTGTCTTGTTTAATTTCTCGTATTTACTACAATGCTGTAAAAAGGGGGCTTGAGCACCTTTGAAAAAAGTAACAATAAGACCAAATACTTCTGTCTTTATTACATGACAAGTAAAGTGAATGGGAATCAAATCAAGCACTTGCTGTGGATGGTTCCGGATGAAAATAATAATGTGCATCAATGGTGACAAAAATTACTTTGTGTAAGAGTTTGTGTAGTGGTTTAAGCTCCCGACTAGAACAAATGTATAGCTCTTTTATCTATTATATATTAAACTGTGATAGTACCCCAGATCTAATATATATGCGGTTATACCACTCAGGCTAGCAGGTCAGGGTAACATAGTTTGTGCTTTTTGAAGCATGGAATATGCTCAAAGATGACCGAATGTATGCTGACATCATTTGAGCCAAGGCCATGTTCCGATATGATAAATGGTAGAAGCTTGTAGAAGGGGTTTCTGCTTTTTTCCTCAAATGTGGTAGAAGTTAGTTATCCATGTTGTGATTGCTCAGTCCCCAAAGGCTATAAAAGCCAACTGATGTTGTTGATCAGGGCATTCTCTATACACACTGTTACTGGCCTGTGGTGAGACCTGTCCTGGTCAAGGGGTCCATATTAAACTGAAAATAACCAACTGCTCCCTGACTCAAAAACTGTTATTTAACCAAGAAGCTTTTCCAGTAATTTAACCATCTTCTACAGAAACACTTCACTCTTTAAATGATACCACTTTTATGTAACAGCTTTTTTTATGTGTCTGAAAACAAGGATTGTTTACACTTGATCGTTAATTAAGACCCGGCTACTTCGCAACAACTGCCAGCGGACTCTGGATAGTGGATGTTGAAATGTGTCTTCTAAAGCACATTAGAATGGTAAGGGTCTGGGCTCTAGAAAATCCTGCCAATCAGGGCTGTGCAAGGTGTGTCCATACAAGGCTTTGAGAATGTATTTCTCCTATGATACTTTTGCACATTTTTCACATTGAACATTGTCATCATTTTCTGAATAGTAGTACTACAGCACATAAAGTGAGTTTGAGAAAATGAAATTATTTCAAAGTTAGTTGCTTGCTTCATTTTTTTTGGTATGGAAGAAAATAAAACCTATCATTTTTAGGTCAGAAAAACTGATTGCCCCATCATTCAGTATATTAAAAGGGATTATTATTAAATGTTTGACTGTCTTAATAAACAATCAGCTGTGATTTCTGCAAGCCCTAACAATTTGAAATGGTCTAACATTGGCTCTTGTCATCAGATTCCAGTTGTCAGCATGACTATCCATCATGCACCAATTCACAGAAACATCTTGTCCAAACAGAGAATCATCACATGAGTGGCTATCCTGACAAAAATAAGGAACGGTTTAAAATATAAAATCATACAGGATGTCACATAGAAACCCTGGATGACATCCAGGCATCTTCAGGCCTTTTTCTCCTCAGCTAAAACTACTGCCCACTATTCAAAATATTATTGTTCATCTTGAGTTTGCCAAAATATTCAAGTGTTCTAGAACAATGCTCTATGAACAAATAAGTTAATAGTGGGACATTTCGGTCAACATGGGACCTGGTACTGTATGTCTAGCGAAAAAGAAAAACATTCTACATTGAAAACCTCATACCTCATTGGGGGATAATTTGCTTGCATCAGGACTTGGACATCTTGTCATCATTGAAGGAGCCATGAATTATGCTTTGTGTCAGAGAATTCTACTGAAGGAGGGAGATGGGGGAGAATAGCTGGACATTATATTGCTTTTATATATATACTTTTTAATTGTTTAAATTCTATCTATTGTATTGAAAGCACCGAGAGAGGATTGTCATCCAATTTCGTTGTATCTTGTACAATGACGATTTAGAATTCTATTCTATTCTGAAGAATTCCAGGCTATCCATCTTTGATTATAACCATTTCAAGAGACACATCATGCTCACAGAAATAATATAGTTATTTAATATAATAATTCTAAATATATTTTTTTAATAATTTAATGTATTTTACACAGGAATTAATAAACAAACAGTGATTATTTAAATATAATGAAAACGACTGCATTGCTGCTTTAAAAAAGGAACATTTACTCAAATTATATATAATGTACTGTGTACGAGAAATTTGCCAAGTCAATTTGCATGAATATTGCCTTTATATGAGAACTAATTATAGCCTATAATTTCACAATACTCTACAGCCTGGCAGTCTAACATAATCCCTTTCAATTTTAATTTCAATGCAAATCATGTTTAGATACTGGCTGTTGAATTATTATACCTTTAATCCCCAAATGAGACATTGTAGAAAGTAATTGGTCACAGTTCTTGCCGATCCCTTGTGTCCTGCCTATTTCATTACAGCTAGATTATCAGTGTGCATTTGCTGCTGCCCAACTAACTCTGTGTGTGTGTTTGTGTGTTTGTGTGTGTGGACGGTGAGGTTGCACAGACTCAATGAACAAGATAATAAATTCAGTTAGCACCTACTGTAGATATTTTTATAAACAATGACACAAGTAGCCTAATGAATTTACCTAATGAGCCAGGGTTAGCAGTGCAACTTTAAATGAGCTATGAACATAACATGGATTTCACCCAAAGTTCATACATGGATGATGGAGAATAGCTATACAAACTAGCTAGTTTGTGTACAGATAAAAAAAATCCACATTCATATTATACAACAGATACAATAACAACCAGTAATTTCCCATTTATATCAAAAGGAGACAACATTCCTCCAGTGCAATAAAAATGTTTAAATTTCTAGAATCTCACGCAGGATGAGTGGGACATCCAGTCCAAAAAGGAACCTCACTAATGTACTTGTAGTTCTTTACAGTCAAAAAGACTGTGGCACCTTTTATATTTATCAATATTTCTCCTGTTAGGAAAAACTTCAGGGACAGACTGATATTCTGCAAAAGATACAGGGATTGGAATGCTGAGGACTGGGGTTCAGTTAGTAATTTTTTCTGATAAATTTCCTTTCCAATTGTTTGGGACATCCGGAAAACAACTTGTACGTCAAAGACAAGGTGAGCGCTACCATCAGTCCTGTGTCATGCCAACAGTAAAGCATCTTAATAACATTCATGTGTGGGGTTGCTTCTCAGCCAAGGGAGTGGGCTAACTCACAATTTTGCCTAAGAACAAAGCCATGAAAAAAGAATGGTACCAAAACATCCCCAGGGAGCCATTTCTCCCAACCATCCAAGAACAGTTTTATGACGACCAATGCCTTTTCCAGCATGATGGAGCAATTTGCCATAATGAAAAAGTGATAACAAAGCAGCCGGTGTTGGTGAATCTTCACTGGGGAGGGCGGGCTCATGGTACGCTCTGGAATGGAGAAAATGGAACAGTGCGCAACTCACCAAACCCAGTGTGTGATACCGTTCTGTTTCCTCCACTCCGGACAGTCATACGAGTCTGCACCCCGAAATTATGATCCACTGACTGCGGCTGTAACTACAGTGCCTTGCGAAAGTATTCGGCCCCCTTGAACATTTCAACATTTTGCCACATTTCAGGCTTCAAACATAAAGATATAAAACTGTATTTTTTTGTGAAGAAGCAACAACAACTGAGACACAATCATGAAATGGAACTAAATTTATTGGATATTTCAAACTTTCTTAACTTCTTAATTGGGCGAGCAAAATTATTCAGCCCCTTTACTTTCAGTGCAGCAAACTCTCTCCAGAAGTTCAGTGAGGATCTCTGAATGATCCAATGTTGACCTAAATGACTAATGATGATAAATAGAATCCACCTGTGTGTGATCAAGTCTCCGTATAAATGCAACTGCTCTGTGATAGTCTTAGAGGTCCATTGAAAGCACAGAGAGCATCATGAAGAACAAGGAACACACCAGGCAGGTCCGAGATACTGTTTTGTAGAAGTTAAAAGCCAGATTTGGATACAGAAAGATTTCCCAAGCATTAAACATCCCAAGGAGCACTGTGCAAGCGATAATATTGAAATGGAAGGAGTATCAGACCACTGCAAATCTACCAAAGACCCGGCCGTCGCTCTAAACTTTCAGCTCATACAAGGAGAAGACTGATCAGAAATGCAGCCAAGAGGCCCATGATCACTTTGGATAAACTGCAGAGATCTACAGCTGAGTTGGGCAAGTCTGTCCATAAGACAACAATCAGTCGTATACTGCACAAATCTGGCCTTTATGGAAGAGTGGCAAGAAGAAAGCCATTTCTGAAAGATATTTATAAAAAGTGTTGTTTAAAGTTTGCCACAAGCCACCCGGGAGACACACCAAACCTGTGGAAGAAGGTGCTCTGGTCAGATGAAACCAAAATCGAGGTTTTTGGCAACAATGCAAAACATTATGTTTGGCGTAAAAGCAACAAAGCTCATCACCCTGAACACACCATCCCCACTTTCAAACATGGTGGTGGCAGCATCATGGTTTGGGCCTGCTTTTCTTCAGCAGGGAAGATGGGTAAAATTGAGGGGAAGATGGATGGAGCCAAATACAGGACAATTCTGGAAAAAAACCTGATGGAGTCTGCATAAAACCTGAGACTGGGACGGAGATTTGTCTTCGAACAAGACAATGATCCAAGACATAAAGCAAAATCTACAATGGAATGGTTCACAAATAAACATATACAGGTGTTAGAATGGCCAAGTGAAAGTCCAGACCTGAATCCAATCAAGAATCTGTGGAATGAACTGAAAACTGCTGTTCACAAACGCTCTCCATCCAACCTCATTAAGCACGAGCTGTTAGGCAAGGAGGAATGGGCAAAGATTTCAGTCTGTCGATGTGCAAAACTGATAGAGACATACCCCAAGCAACTTGCAGATTAAATATCTCTGGTTTCCCTAGGATGCTCTGAAGCTGAACAAAATGAATCTGCAGTCAATTCAAAGTTTATTTTACCACAATGCGACTTCTTAACTTCAACTCTTCCTCAGAGACTCTCAGACACACGCTGTTATGCACAGGATTGGTGGGAGCATTCCAATCCAAAATACAGGAATTCCTACTTCTCTAGCCTTAGCAACACTGATCTGAAGTTGTTTTACACATATGCTAAGCATGTCTCTACCCTGCAGCAAATTGGCTCTAAGTTTTAAACAGTTTGATTAATCAACTATCTGAACATTTTTTTTCTTGTCAAGATGTACATAGCTACAGTGTTTACTGCCCTAACTGTTTAATCTCAGAGTGACCAGGAACATGATAAACACACTCTTTTTCATGACCATTTTGCCCAGTATTATAATATATAAATTACGTTGCAGATCAGACTTAGATTAGTCAAAAAAACGACAAAATATTTGATTGTTTTCCTGCTAGCCCGATTTCAAGCTTCAGCACTATTCTCAATGTACCTTGAAATGTTGTCCTATTATAGATTCCCATTACAAAATGGCTTTGCATGCCTGAGCCATAGACATGTCTACTAACGTCTGTTACAAAGCAGAATACATTGTTCCTTCAATGATCACATGTCGTTCCAGTTAAGATGCAGCAAATTATACCCAAACCATGACACTGCAACCACCATGATGGTATGAAGGTATTCATGTAAATAAGTATTTTATTTCTGTTTGACAACAGGGTCATGTCAGAGTTTGTTGTAGTGCTCTAAGCTCGTGACTCCAATCCAGATGTGCCCCGTGATGACGGGGTTTCTGCCCCTGCCTTTTCCTTCGTCTCCCACTTCACACCTGTCACTAGCCTTTGCTACTTACTTTTATGTGAACAAAATTAAAATACCGCTCCCAAATAATAAATTTAAAAAATCCTTAAGATTTAGTGCCAAGAATATGCAAAAATGCATAACAAATCTGAAAGGGGGGCCAACACTGTATATGAAAGGCCTCAAACAAACGTACATGGTCAGCATACGTTAATTAAGCTAGTTTAAAAAGCTTTACAAAACATCTACTTTACTAGTTATGTTTAACAGTATCGTCTTTCACGTGGCATATTCGAAAAGAAATATACAAATGTATATTTAACGATTTTTCTTTGATATCAACAACTTTTTCTGTCCCTCATTAGCAGTGGTTGGCTCTTACACAGATCAGGTATTCTTGTCCAGCTAACACAACAGAGCATTAAGTGAAATGAAGGATTGTACATGTGAAATACATGACTATACAATCGAGCTGCCCATTGGTGCACAATGATCACATGACACTCACTGAATAATGTACAGCAAGAACAGTTGCAGGGGAAATGTCTGTATTTACTATGCACTACCAGCCAAAAGTTTAGTGACATTTACATATTTACATGAAGTAATTTCAATTGCAACATCAAAGGGAGAGCGGATGGTAGTTATCCCTGTTTCTGAGCAGGCCTGCAGCTATCTTAACGGACCATTGTTCCGGAAACCAAAAAGCCACTGGATCAAATCGTAGATGATGAGCACATTCCAATACTTCATTTGTCTCCAGGGTAAAATCATAATCGTAAACGCTCAGAATAATCAAAATGTCTATTGTCATTGATTGACATTAGGGATTTGCTTCAATAGGACCTCTAATCAGTTTGCAGCTAGTCTTTATATGACATTTTGCACTGTGGGTTGTTCATAAATCACTGCCTCAACATGAGACAGGAACCATAAGACCAACAAAAGACGTATCTTTCTTTCTCTGCCTCGGGCCTGTAAAACACTGGGTGATTCAACATAGTTACAACAAAAGTAAAAGCTAAGTTTACTACAGCTGATCAGATTAGGGTGATTTATCTTGCTTCGCTGCAGGAGGATGTTATTCAGGGGACCAAGTGATAAATCATCCTCATGTTAGTATTTATTTACATATTACATGACAAGAGATTACATGAGAGTCAAACAAAATCACAGGGTAATTAATCATATCAGGGTACATTATAGGCTTTGTTTACTAAGCAGGGTAATACATTAGTAATATCACACATGCACCTGTAGTTAAAAGAATGTCTCTTTGCTAACTTTAGCCTGGTACTATATGTAAATATACACACTCACTGGCCACTTCATTAGGTACACATTGATAGTGCCGGGTTAGACCCTTTTTTGTATTTAATTGAGTGCCTTAATTACATTTACATTTTAGTCATTTAGCAGACACTCTTATCCAGAATGACTTACAGTAAGTACAAGGACATCCCCCTGGAGCAATTTACATTTGGTTGTTTACGCCAAATTCTGACCCTACCTTCTGAATGTTGCAGCAGAAATTAAGAATCATCAGACGAGGCAACATTTTCCCAATCTTCTATTGTCCAAGTTTGGTGGGTCTGTGCAAATTGTATCCTCAGTTTCCTGTTGTTAGCTGACAGGAGTGGCTCCCGATGTGGTCTTCTGCTTCAAAGTTTCATGTGTTGTGTTTAGAGATGCTCTTCTGTAGACCTTGGTTGTATTGACTGGGTATTTAAGGTCCTGTTGCCTTTCTATGGAACCAGTCTGGCCATTCTCCTCTGACCTCTGACATCAACGAGGCAACTGCTGCTCACTGAATAGTTTCTCTCTTTTGAACCATTCTCTGTAAGCGCTAGAGATGGTTGTGTGGGAAAATCCTAGTAGATCAGCAATTGTTGAAATACTCAAACCAGGCCGTCTGGCACCAACAACCATGCTACGTTCAAAGTCACATAAAAAACATTTCTTTACCAGGGGTACCTAATGAAGTGGATTTTTGTGCCACTAAATTAGCTAATCCAGGGGCGTTTCTAGGATAAAAAAAGATTTAACAAAATAAAGCATGTCTTACACACACCAATACACACACACACACATATATATACAGTACATATATATACATACACTGAACATAAACGCAACACTTGTTTTTACACCAATTAATATGAAGAAGAAGAAGACAAAGTTTTATTTATATAGCGCCTTTCCATAGCTCAAGGAAGCTTTACATTGTAAATTACAATACATTTAGACACTCAGACATACATTACAGTCACATAGATACATGTAGTCACATTATACAAAATGCATGTTAAATAGATATGTTTTTAACTGGGTCTTGAATATAGCCACAGGTGAGGTATTATGTAGTGCGAGAGGTAGCGAGTTCCATACTTCATAAAAATAATATGAGATGAACCCAAAGATCTAAGATTTTTTAAGCCACAACAGGTATCATAAATAATTCAGTAGGATGTGGAGCTGGCCGTGGTGCTGAATCCACCTGTTGTGGTTTTAAATCACTGCGTGGGAGTTTTCAGTTTCCCTCACTCAAAACTTGTAACATCTGTGACATTGTGCTGTGTGATGAAACTGCACATTTTAGAGTGGCCTTTAATTGTGGCCAGCCTAAGCCACACCCATGCAATAATCATGCTGTCTAATCAGCATCTTGATATAACACACCTGTGAGGTGGATGGATTATCTCGGCAAAAGAGAAGTACTCACTAACACCGATTTGTGAACAATATTTGAGTGAAATAGGCCTTTTGTCGATATTCACAAAGCACTGTTGGCTCGCCTTGCAAATGTTCATTCCATTGCTGTGTTTGTCAGCTCGCAAACACTCGGGGCTGACAAAAAAACACCCAGGGCTTAATCCCTGGAAGCTTGGGTCTGGTGACACCCCTGCTCACCCCCCCTCTAAATTTAACTTAAGCCTATTTGTATTATTTGAGTGATTACTCTATTAATTGCATCCAATTCCGGTGAAATCCGCCACTTCTTTTTACGATTTCAAACAGACATCAGAACATTACTTCTGTTTTCGTTTGAAAGCAGGGATATTGTTTTTTTCACAGACAACAAGGACGCACTTCATAGGCTGTGAGTGTGGACATTGGGATGTAGTGTTCTCAAAAAGAGGGCTGAAAGAAAGCTGTTCGGATTGCCTGAGTGCATATAAACTCCCCCACCAGTGAAAATTGGCTTCCCGTCTCTCACACATCTCTTTGTCAAAAGCGATAGCTTCTATTGTCTTGTTCATTTTTAGACATGTCGTTACGGGACTGAAAGGTGTGCTGGCATAGACTTTTTGTTTGCCAGAAAAACTTTGTGTGTGCTGCCAGCAGAAGTTTTTTTGTTTTATATTGAAATAGCATACATATTGAATAATAATATCAACATTTCAAGAAACATATCAAATGAACATCTTTAAACATTTTACTTTCTCTAATAAAGTGATCTCAAATAAAATGTCAATAAAATCTGTAATGCATAATCTAACGTTTCTGATTAATATAATAAACAAACAGGTAATGTTGGCCACACACGGGTTTAGAATCCGGATCATCCGCATCCGAGACCGGGTGATAACACTTACGTCATCAAGGCCATAGGTTAAGCCTTTGGTTTAGCTGCTTTTAGGTTTTAACAATGTAGAATTTCGATTTAAAAAATGAAACAGGCAGTTTACATTAGACATTTTTTTGTATGAAAGTAATTAATTTGTTACATCGGCCTCTACAAATAGTACCTTTATCTTCAGAATTTTGTTGTTTAATGACAGAAAAATACGCTGTTGTATGCAGAATATCAGGGTTTTCCCGCAGCACTTCGTTAATAAGGCGGCCGCCCAGGTAAGAGCCGATAGCCGCCGTGACTGAGCAGTCCCAGAAAAGTAATAGTGACATGTGATATGTGTCCGACCAGTGCCATCTGCTGGTATTTTACTGTCATCGCGCTATGTTAAGTGCACAATGAACAGTGAACATGATCACCGTTGCACATTTCGAAAGCTGTTTTGCACCCCCCCGTAGACAAACCGAACCCAACCACCTTAACTAACACATTTTCTGTGGGAAACCCTGAGGTACTGTCGGTTAATCAATGCATTGGATGGATTCGGATGTGCTCCGATGGCTACATGGTGACAACTATTGGTATTTTATCTTAAAACTGCCACCAAAATGTAATTAACTTTCCTGCGGTGCAAGATTGATGGCATAACGCATTCCACCAAATATCAGGAAATTTAGTTTGACAATCTGGTTACCTCTGCCAGAAGGCTGGGACTTGGCCGAAAGGTGTACTTTCCAACAAGACAATGACCCAAACCATACCTCAAGATCCACATAGAAAAGGTTCTGTGACAACAAAATCAATGTTATGCCATGGCCATCTTAGTGGCCGGACCTCAACCCAATCTAAAACCTGTAAGCTGAGTTGAAGAGGGCAGTTGATAAGCGCAAACACAAGAATGTGAAGGATCTTGAAAGAATCTGCATAAAGGAATGGTCCAAAATCCCTCCAAATGTGTTCCTAATCCTTGTCAAACATTACAGGAAGAGACTCCATGCTGTTATTCTTGCCAGAGGTAGAGTTGGTTGCACTAAGTACTGAATAAGGAGTGCCAATAATTATGGAAACTTGATTTTGTTTAACTTTCTTTTGATAAATAATTGTATGATATTGGTTGGTTCCATTACCCTGGAAATCCAGAGTTCTCATGATTGAATTTGCTTAGCGAGTCACTCTGGCATTCAGTAATGATGCTCATTTACTATGCCCTTGTAGCCAAGCTGCACTAATCACATCGCTGTATCTGATAATATGCAGGACAGAGGCGAGCTAAAAAGATGTCGACAGTGCTCAGCGCTGCGACGTCAAAGTCATCAGTAAACTATGGATGAACACCAGTTGTTTGAAATGGCTTTGTTCTCTACAATGAACGAGTTAGACTTGGCTTTTTGTCTAAAAGAGGAACAGAAGACAGCACTTAAATTGTTCCTTTGCAAGAAGGAAGTTTTTGCTGATTTGCCGACAAGATATGGCAAGAGTTTAATCAACCAGTAAGCTCAGATGAAAGCTAAAAGTATGAGGCTTAGCGAAAACCCGCCCCTCGCGTTGGTCCATTTTCATTACTCGTTGCCAGACACTTAATCTTTCAGATTTCCAGGCTATGGTTCCATTACAATGTTAATCAAGTACAGTGTTCCTCACATGTTGGATTTTTGAGAATATTTCTATAATGATATTATTTAAGGTTTTTAAGTATTTTTGTGCATTGACAGTCAGGGGTGCTAGAGAGAACCCCGACCCCAGCACCCTCCAAGTGCGCCACCAGAAGAGACAGGGTACCTGATTATTTTTCTTCTTCTTTTGGGTCGGTCTGGTTTCTCGTGGTCCAGCACCCTTTGTGGGGGGGGGGTACTGTCACGTTCTGGTGGAGAATAGGTGCCATCTTGTGGCCAACACTGGACTTTCTGACATGACCCAATATGACCTTCCTACTTCAATCAAGCCATTAGTCTAACTCAGCTGTTCTCTATAGTCTCATTAGTAACAGTATATAGCCATGCACTTCCATACTGCCATTAGTCTAACTCAGCTGTTCTATTTAGTCTCATTAGTACCAGTATATAGCCATCCACTTCCATACTGCCATTAGTCTAACTCAGCTGTTCTCTATAGTCTTATTAGTACCAGTATATAGCCTTACTGCCAGTGTCTGTCAGTTATTATGTGTTATGCCTCCTCGTTTGCTGCCGTGTGTATACCTCTTTCCTTGTTTTTGCCTAATGTCTACATTAAATACATTTTTTTACCTTGAGCTCAACGTGACACCTGCTTTACAACATGGTCGTATTTCTCGAGTGAATGTCTGCAGTGTTGTCATCAGACAAGCATTAATTAGTATGGGCAGTGAGTCAAATAAAGTAACCCAAGCAACAACAAAAGAAAAAACATTGCAGATATTATATGACAGTGCTGTGGGATATTTTTTAGAAATTATTTGTAAAAGAAATAAACCTTTTTTTTTTTAAACAATGTTTTGTTCCTTTAATCTTAACCTTGCCTTCTAAATACTTTCTAAAATGATTATGAATAGAAATCTTTGCAATTAAAGCTGTGAACATTGTAAAGTCTGTTTACTGCACCTTTTTTGACCAATCCATGCACATTTATAACATACATTTGGGTGCAAGTTGACAATCCGGATAGCCAGCATGTTAGTCCATGCTATTAGTCATAACAAGAAGTGTGTCCCTCCTTTTCCGCTGGAGGTTGGGGAGAGCTGACAGGAACTGAGAGTGGGGTAATTGCTTTGACCTTCAGTGGAGTTGTCTTTACTCATTCCGGCCATGCAGGCAGGCAGGCAGGCTTCATAATGAGTTTCCGGACCCCTGCCTCTCCTTGGAATCATCTGACTGGGAAGGAGTTTGCCCCCTTGGCCCCTGGGTGAGCTGAGGATACAGGGCCACACTACATGACCTGTCACACTCCACACTTATTTGTTGTGCTTCCATCAAGATATATATCCACCACAAAAAAAGTTAATCTGGTTTTACAATTGATAGGTGTGTTTGGGTAAAGTGAATAGAGCTGGGACAACGCGTCAACGTTAATACATCGATTATCCAAAGGTACCGTCGACTTGCCATATTATTATACTGGTAGGATGTCTGAACGTGAAGATCAACCTGGTCCTGCAGCTAAAAAAACTCGCTCAAGGGCTTCAAATGATGGGAGTATTTCAAAGTCCCAACAATCTAGTGGTATGTAATATATGTAAATCACAAATGGCTTTTTATAGCAGTACATCTAAAAAAGGTACAACAGAAAAAGGCCCGATACTTCAATCCGATACTTCCACCACATTTAAGAGTGTTATGGTGCGCAATGCTTTACAGATTTAGCCATAGATAGTCATATCTGATTTCTTAAAGTACCACAGAGGGAATAGCAGCCTACTGTAGAACACAGTATATAGATAGGAAACAGTTGTATTGCTGTATTGCCATGTAACGATTGAAACAACAATACCAACAAACTGGTAAATCTGGGCCCGTATTTATCAAGATTCTGAAAGTGCCATTTTAGTTTTAAAATGCTGAGAATTGACAAAATGTACTCCTACTCTCAAACTTAAGTATAAAAGCAAGTTACCAAATTTCTCAAAGCTAAAAATCACTCTTACTCTCCCAGCTATTTAAGGCCGCTCGAGAGTTCTCTCAAGTTGTTAGGAGTTGCCAGTAGGGGCTTGTGATGGCAGAGACAGAGACGTGCGCAAATCCTTTAGGAGAGGAAGAACATTTTTTTTTATTGTTTGACATTGCGCAGTTAATTCAAAACAGTATTGTTTGGACAGAGCACGCATCATCTTCGTCAGCGACTGAGTGAGGAACGTCATTTCACCAGTGACATTATTGCAGCAATGCATTTTCTGATGAATTGAGGGTGGTGATCATGCTTCGTTTGCAGCAACACAATGCTGATGATTTGGGTCATCACAACCATCAATAAGCCAAATTGTCATGGAAACAATTATTGCACTTACAGCTCAACAGCACATTGTCACAAGTTTCATTGACTTCCCAACAACACCCCGCATAATCCAACAGAAGCAAACACAATTAATGCAAATAGCCGGCTTCCCAAGAGTAGTAGGCGCAATGGATGGCACTTATATAAATATCATTGCTCCCAGCGTCAACGAGACTGTTTATATGAACAAGAGAAGGTACTACAGCATCAACACAAAAGTTAAGTTTTATGCAGACTACATCATTTTGGATGTGGTACCCAAATGGTCTGGGTCTACCCATGACACGCGATATTGAATGAAATTGGCCCGAAGCAGCTGTTTGAAAGGCACTTTCTGCCGCCGGAGTGTCATCTAATAGGAGATAAAGGATACCCGCTCGTGGCTGCTCACCCATTTCCATATGCCACTGACAGAAGCCCAAATGAACTATAACAGGTAGCCTTTTTGTAAGCTATTTATACACAATTGTTTCATAGTTTATAAATAGAACACTTTATCCTAATATAGGCAATATATAATACCTTCACAGGGCACATCGTATCACATGAAGTGTGGTGGAGAGGGATTGGCCAGTGGAAGCGCAGATTCAACATTCTCCAATCAGAAATTCGACTAATTCAGCAAGCAGAGTATCTTATTCTCTCTAGTTCGGTTTCTTTTGGAATCCATGGTGGCTATGAATACATCATTAACTCTAGGCTATATATAGACAGGTCAGTTAACAGCACACTCGTTTGAAATATTTAATTAAGAAATAGTGGAAAACGTGTTGGAAACCTTTTTTGATCTTTAATTTACAATGTGTATATCATAATGGATTCTCTTGAAAATTCTTTATTATCAAATGTTTGTTGAATGTCAACTCCTCTTATGAATGTCACCATTGAATGTGAATTTATCTGAGAATATTCTTAAGCAAGTATCTATTCAGTGAATGTTTCTTGCCTATGTCGTCATCCAAAATCCAGTTTGCGGCACAGCAAAGTGTTGTGAATCAGCTCTAAGACTGACACTTAAGATTTAGTACTAAACTTCACTAAAAGTAGGACTGAGATGTTTGATATGAATGTTCTTACTCTTAGGTCAAGTCTTAGCAGTGTTCTTAAGAGTAATTCTAAGAAGCATGATAAATATGGGCCCTGATTCACGTAAATGTTTCAATGGAAGCAGTATTCCAGCAGTATGGATAGACGTTTGCGTTGATGATAACGAGTCGACTTCCTCTTTCAGAGACCAGATTATAAAGCTGTACAACTGTATTAAATGCTGAAGAAGCAATTTATATGGGGGAAAAAAATAATAATAAGACAAGCAATTTAAATATGAAAATGCTTCCCTGCAATACGAGGTGCTTGTTGGTGCTGGTTGGTGCACAAAATCACTGCCTTAAATGCATATTCACTACCAAAGATGGAGCCATGCGTGCATATTATTAAAAATCACTAGAATCACAATTCTCCAATAGAGTTGAAATGGCAAAATACAAAATCACTTTTCTCATTGCTATTTTCATGTAGCCTAATATTAGTAAAATTATAGGTGCATAATATATTAGAGTTATAAAGGAAACGCGCACAATAGTACAGGACCAAACAAACTTTGGCCACTGAATGTCTGCATCTTTACCACCGCCCACCCATCAGTTTTTTTTCCCGGGCGACAGACTTAACAGAATAATATATGATTAGGTCATTATTCCTACTTGGAGAAAGTCACTTAAAAACAGACATTCTCATCTTACACAAAATGTCTGCAATGCTTAGTGCAAATGTGAACACAATGCTCTTGCATTCGTTTTCATAAATGTGTTTCTCTCATTATAGCTATAGGGAAGGACACAAACTATTTACATTTGCAATAAATATTACACATTCTTGACTCTCAATATAAATTATGTACTTCTGAATATGTAGGAGCATTTACTTTTCTATATTTGTCATTCCTCTTGAAAAAGACTTGAATTACTTTTTTGTTAAAATAAATGAAAAAGCTAAAAAGTAGACTTCACTTTATTCTTAAAAAATGTTTTATTCCTAAATTCAGATTTTTCGTTATAGATATTTTGTGTTAAAACTTGTAAAACCAGTTAAGACAGGGTGTCACAGTTGTTGTTGTGTAGGAGAGGAAACGGAGACCAGAATGCGGGAGGAGCGTTCTTGATGTTTAATGAACATGAATAGATCGAGGAATACACTGTACCGGAACCGTTCCACGTAATACATTGGAACTGCACAAAACTATATACATATATTTCCAAGTGCTCTAACGCGGCACTGACGCGACTAACATATACATAGAGTACGCCTGGTTCAGACAATGCCACATACATATCGTACGACACATAACGAGGTGAAGGCTCAATCAAATATGTACATGCTTACATTAGAAAACAGCCCCGGTAATGTACAATCCCTCTCTCTCTTCTTCCCCTCCATGACAGGAGT
>JACXGM010001068.1:6951-25191 GCA_016801145.1 Umbra pygmaea | reverse complement strand
CTCTTGATTACTCATTACGCACCGGTGTGGATAGTAGGCTAATGCACCATTCATGCGCAATGAGTAACCAAGAGCCTACCACTCTCCGAGCACCCAGAGGTCGGCGCATTACACAAAACACATACAAACATTCATTACACAAACAGTCCACAATCAGGTTAACTGCCACGACAGCCCTGACCAGTCCTGGCCATCGTGACACAGGGCTATTTCTTGTTACTGTTTGTTTTGAAGAGATGATTGAATAAAATGTTGAAATATTAATTATACACATTTTCTGTATTTTAAATAAATTTGAAATATAAATCTACTAATAAAGTAAAAAAAAAATACTCTTGATTAATCAATAAATTAGCAGTTTGCATCATCACACCGGCTTTAAATGGTACAGATTGAGCAATATTCTGTCAGCCCTATTTACTGGAATGTGACGTTCGGTCATTATTTCGGTCAGTATTTCCCACCAAGTTGACCGAGAGCTATACAACCTACCTAGCTCAAAATGGTACAGACTGAGCAATATTCTGTGAACCACTGGTTGTCATTTTATGTTGCGTTCATCCAATTATATACACAAACAAATCAAATGTAGATCATGCTAACCAGCTCCTTACCTGTGCTAGTGCAACACAGCCTGGGCCTGGCTGGTTTTTCCAGTTGATTTTTGGGATATCATCTGAGATAATCTGGTTTATTTGGATTTTTTCCATTTTAGTCACTTAGGAGACATATCTATCCCAAATCCCGGGCAGCGCTATGCCTATTTACACTGCCTCGTGCTAGAGGTTGGAGAAAGTCCGGATCAAAACACTGACTATCATGACATACACTGTTCTGCAAGGCAGCGACTTAGCCCACTACGCCATGCGGAACCCAGACGTAATCATCTTCTTCAAAAACTTAAAACCTTTACGTCTGTTGTATGTATAGTTGCCAGCACACCAAAAGAAATCAAGTGCATCTCTCTTTCTTGCATATCAAGTGCTCTAATCTACAGCTCCTCATTGTAGCAGGGGATGGGCAATATGTCTGAATATGACTGACGGCTTACCGGCAGCGCTGGCCGCTGTTAACTTCTTGGGAGGCTCAAAACAGGTACTGTGTGTAGTCATTTTGCCAACCGTTCAAATATTACAACGCTCTTACTACTGAGTTGTGGGTGTTTCACCACCTGTTTCACCTTGCTTCTCTTAAATGTATGTACTTACTGTCAGTTGCTCTGGATAAGTGTCAGCTAAATGACTTACATGTACATGTTTACACTATAATCTAGCTGTCACAGGTTTAGTCTGTGGCACACTGGGCGGATAGCACCTTCTTGTGGTTGACTTTTGTTTGTGTTGTTTATCTGGACTATTCCAGTCATTCCTGAATGATCCATTTGTCTCATCAATGTTTGTCAGTTTGAGAATGGGTTATTGTTCGTCAGTATGTCTCTGCGCTGTATTTTTGGAGTTTCTGGATCCCTACTAATGCTACGTTCAGATTGTGAAATACGCTTCTATCGCATCTAGTTGGACGCTTGAACAATTTGAATCCACTCGCGTGTCTAAAGCGAATAGGACGCACAAATAAAGAGAGTGTTTGAAGCAAAATAGACACGCGTTCGAGGCTGAATTCACTTCACGTGGGAGGGGCAAGTGCTAAGCGGTTGTCTGTTTGCAAGATGGCTGATGTTGATCGAGCATTCATAGAGAAAGTCACCGCTCTTTTTTTGCTCTGGAGAGCAGAACAGTCCTTTTTATTCCTGTCTCTGTAGAAATATGAACTTGTGTCATATAGCTCAGTATGACTGCCCAGTGCCAATATCAGCCGTTCCTCCATGTTGAATGAATGTTGAATAAGTCCGGGACTTCATATCATATCAAGTTGACTTCATCAATTGACAGCAGCAAGCAGGCTCCTGATTGGTTAACACGATGCGAACAAACGCAAAAGTTCAGATTTTTCAACCCGGGCATCAGACGCCAATGACGTGTGAATGCACAAAAAGCACCAAATTAAATCACTTGCGCTTAAATGTGTATCGCAACTTCTGTCGAACTACCATTAAACTCAGTATTTTGCCTTGGATGTCAGCGTTTGCCTTCTACTTTACACTAACAATCAGCGTTGTTTTCAAATTTAGCAAAAAACCTTATGTTAAATGTAGCTAGATTAGAAGTAGCTGTAGGTGTATTGCCTTACACGTTTAGAAAAGATATGCAAAGGTTTATTATGGCTACCTCTGCCTGTGTTGGATGGCCTAAACCATTTAAATTGTAATATTGTTAATTCACTAGTTTTACATTTATATATGGTTATGCAGAGTGAAATAGTATATTTTAAAAAGCTTGTGAAACCTACACAACATGCATTTTAATAACTGAATAAGTTGTTATTATACAAATAATAAACACAGAAAGAAAAAAGGGGTGGTGGCAGTGTAACTCTTTAGGGTACTCTTTGAAAATATAAAGTTGTGAAAGTTATCTGAAAATGGGCAGTTATTGTATTTAGATGTTGCACTACATTTTATGCTGTATGTGCTGTATATGCTACTGCTATACCATATAGATAACACTCTTGTCACGGTATACCAGGGTGGGATGCCATTGCCATGAACTGAGATACAAACTCTATGTATATATATATATATTAGGGCTGGGATAAACAATTATTTTTTAAACGATTAATCTAGCGATTATTTTCACGATGCATCGATTAATCTAACGATTCGTTTTTTCAGTCCGATTCGATTTCGATTTTATTCGATTATCGATTATCTCCCTATTAATTGACTAATAATAGCAATTTATACATGTAATATAATAAACCAACAACAAAGAAACACAATAAACAATTTTTCTATGTATCCACCTCAGCCCATAGGCTATGCCCTTTGGTTAAACATCAACAAGTAGGCTAATTAAATCCTATGTGTTTAACATAAACGTCACTTGCGCAGTCACGGCATGACAGTGAACACACAGTTACATGCCAGGACTATTACGGGCGCCAATATTCCGTTTAAAACCGGAATAGTCCTGGCATGTAACTGCTCACTGTCCCATCGACCACAATCAATGAAGACATAACGTTACAACCGTTTGTTGACTTAGGTTGCATAAGCGTGTAATTTCACACCTTGAATACACTACTATATTACATATAGTAATTAATTACACTGTAGCCTAAAACGTTAGGTGTCGACAACGTAGTATAGCCTACTCCATCAAAGGAAGTGGGGAGTTGAAAAAAAACTTGCGGTGCTCTGTCATCTGCAGTTGCTCCCGGGTGGCGCCTCTTCTGGGGCCGGTTGCACCAACTGGACGTAAAAAAGTTGGTCTTAATTCCTAGGTCGGGCGTAGCTACGTCCGAGGTTGTGAGTGGAATTTACACCTGTTGCACCAAATTAAAATAAGACTAGTCGTAGCTAAGTCCAGTGTGAGTAATGCGCGTCTGTGAGATCAGAATATTCTTAGTGATATAGTTGCTAGGCAGTGTTATTTCCTTAATTAATCCAACTAGATAAAATGGACAAAGACAGTTTTAAACATTCCAACGTTGCCCCCTGGCAACCGTTTTGCTCCATAACCCACAGAAAAGAGAATGTACCATTAAAATACTTGCATTTTATTGGTTTATATGGTTAAAAAAATATTATTTTAATGTAATTGATCCCTAAATTCGACGTGCCGGCGAGAGCAATAAAAAAAATGAATCCCGTTTCCGAATGCAAAGTCAAAGGATGCGTGCGTGTGCTGTGCACTACGGCATGAAAAATTGACTTTAGATAGACAAAGCAATTTGCATCGTCCTAACTTGAGCAAGATAACAGAAAATATATTCACCATTTAGCATGAGGAATGGCAGTGAAGTGTCAGTCTTAACATGCATTAAAATTCAATACTGTTGTGATGGAAAACATATTGTTTTACGTATTGAGATTGAACAGCTGAAAGTGACTGATCAAGATAACACTAATGTTACTTCTGTTTTGACAAAAAACATGTTGGCTATTTCCAGGCATTTAATGGATAGTTAAAGCTGAAAGACATATCTACATATCTTACCCGTATTTACCCTTAAATGTAGGTTACCCTTCGACTTTTACTAATCTGAAATGCTTGTTCAAAACCTGATAATTGCCCACTCAATCAGCTGTTAATTCATAGCTAGTTATTAGAACGATTTGTGGACGCTGCAAACGTAAATAATGTGCCCTGCATTTTCGATTGGCAATCAGAGTCAGAAAAACAGGACATTTTAAATCATTTATATAAATCGCCACCCTGCGCCTGCTAGGCTGAGAATCTATGACCAGGCGTAGCTCATTGAGCGCTTACGTCCAGCTGGTGCAACAGGTATAAATATAAAGTCTGACGTAAAGGGCATTTTAGGTCAGACGTACAGTTACGACCTATATACGTCCAGCTGGTGCAACCGGCCCCTGGTATATAAAGTCCGACGTAAAGGGCATTTTAGGTCGGACGTAGAGTTACGACCTATATACGTCCAGCTGGTGCAACCAGCAGGTGCTGGTGCATTGTCGTGATGCTAGAATGGAAAGCCATCTCCATTTTGCAAAGACAACATATCACAGAATTGTTTCCTTTTAAATTAAAGAATTCCCATACTTTAGAGGAACGAGTGTGTGCCGCCTTGCACTTCTGAAAGTCAAAGGAGCCACTCGTGATGCTATTAATCTCCGGCGCCGCTATCTTTGTTTTGGGTCTGACGAGTCGACGTGCATATTTTGCGTCAACGTATTTTTTGCGTCAACGTCATCGATGACGTCGACGCGTTGTCCCAGCCCTAATATATATATTTGTAGTTGTGTATATATGTATGTTTAGTTATTGTGTTCGTTTCCTTATAGCCAGTGCCTGTGAACTGTTGTTTTGTTTGGTTAATGAATGTATGTATGCCTATTGTGGAGTTGTGGCCCCATCCCCTGTTCACCAGGAGCTATGACAGGTCTCATTCTAGGTAATTAAGGGCTGGTTGGGTTGCTAATTACTTTCAGCCTGTGTCTATTAGAAACTCTACAAGCTCTGGTGATTCAGGGGAGTGGTGTGGTTCATTAATGAAATGTTACATGTTGGATGTATATTCTCCTGTTGACTGGTGGATATATTACTACTTTGTGCCTTCCCCACTTTATGGGTTCGGTTTGGCATCTGAATCCTAAAAATCGTAACGATACCCAACCTTAGTCATAAGTAGTATGTTTAGAATTGTTGAGTAAGCGCACGCTCTGTGTATATCAGCCTGTGTCTATGCCGCGGTAAGAGCATAGTAGTATGCTAAATATATATTAGTTGTGCACCTCCATTTCTAACTATCACCATCAGGAGATTTCCTTGCATATGTTCATTTTGGTTCAACTAAGTTCATTAAACCTCAAAACTCCTGCATGGTCTTCCTTCCTCTACACCGCCATGCTGTGACAACTCTAACCTACATTTGTTCTATACCTCTACAGTTGGCCTATTAACATACATGGGAGGGACATCATTAAACACCACTTCTACCTATGAGTCTCAACTGAGTCATGAAGCACAGAGCCATCTATCCCAACACCAACTCAATAGCCAGGGGTACATAATGTTTTGTTGAAAAATAATGTCACAATAAGATATTAGGGTGAACGATGGGGGGTCTGAAGTGTGTGTTTGTGCGGGGGTGGGATTAAGGGGGTGCCAGTAACAAATCTCACATAGGGTTTCAAAATTGAGCCCTGTCCCACTCTTACCTCTACCACAAACGTTGTCTGTCTCTGTCGCCATTGCTGTGTAGAATGTCTATGAATTAACTGTAAGTCACTCTAGATAAGCATATCAGCTTAATTACTAAAATGTAATGTAAAATGTAATTCTGTGGAAAATATAATTATGGAAAATGCTTTAGCAGTCCCCCTTATAGTTGACCTGGCTACCACTCTTATTTTGGTACCGTGTCCACTCTGGTCACGAACACTAGCCTATTACGGACAGCACAGCACATCTCCAGCAAGTGGGAGGGAGTGACCATTCTACGCCTAGTAGCTTAATGTAATTGAATCCAGATGGTTTCCAGCAATAATATTGTAGCAATAATTTCTCCTACAAAATAGCCATGTTATGAAATTAAAAGAATGAATACGTCACATTAGTTGCCGCCGGCGACAGCACCTCTACAACTCGTTCTAGACGTCTATGCATCCTGTACCGGAGGACATTATCTTTTGCAAAGTCACCATTTGCACCGCTCACCCATCGTAATAAAATAGGCGCAACATTCTTTGACACCCTTTACTCTAGCTAGGTCCCTTCTTGTGTTGCCATTCAGACACATAACTAGCTACAATAGCAGTTGGCTAGATATCTTATCTGTTGAATAAAAAGTCTAGCTACTACTGACCGGCCTGAAAGTCTATGCTTGGTGTGAGAGTATGACATCATTCTGACATGAGTTGTATCCCTTCTAGCCATGACCAGAGGAAATGCAAAATGTAAGATGGAGACACAAGATGAATATCTTATCCATATCATAATTCAATGTACGTGTTAAATATGCTACCTTTGCTGAATCTGTACACAGATATACAATGGCTAATTAAAAAAATGTTTTTCAAGCGAGCCCTATGGCAGCTATGCAGTGTACGGAACTGCCAGCCAGCATGCTATCATATCGTTTAAAAACAGCTGGTGTATAGAAGCGAATTGTCTGGATAAGGATTTTACACAATACTGAGTTATAAGGTGACAAAGCATTGTATTTCTTCTACGGAAGCCACATATTAATAATTCACATGACAAGCATAGCAATATTTTCCTGATAAGCTGCATTCTCAAATGCGCACCTGATGCGAACAGTTTTTGTAATATGTAAAGATGAATATGTAGCATAAGGGTCAAACATAGAAAGAGTTGCTTTGGTCAAACACCCTCGTTGCTTCACGTGCAAATTTGTCTTCTACCATAGAGAATACATTGAGATCCGTCGCACTGACGCCCACTAAAAAAGTGTGGAGTGAACGCTAGGTCAGTAGCCTACCTCAAACTAAAGGTCGATTTATACTTCTGCGTTGAGGTTATGGTGTAGCCTATGCCGTAGCTGGTTGCCTATGCCGTACCTTGCATCGTACCCTATGCCGTAGCTGACATACACCTCGCCAATGTAACTACGTGTCACAGCGACGCAGCCGCACAATCTGTGATTGGTCGGCTTGATTGCATTGCAATGCAGCGCTACGCAGACAACGATGCAGAAGTATAAATGCTCATGACGATGTAAGCTATGGCCTATGCCTACGGTGTAGGTTACGCAGTAACCTCGATGCAGAAGTATAAATCGGCCTTAAAGTTCAATTATTGTTATGTAGCTACCAGGGTCTTGTAGCTTGCCACAGTCAACTATAAGTTAGTAAGCCTGTACAGCACTGTAGCCTTTATGAGTAGCTAGCCAGCTTTCTGGGGTCAAAAGTCCTATCCATTCCAGCTGTGAGCTAGCTTCTTGTGCCACTTTCCTGTTCTCTGAATTGGAGGATCAAACGCAGACAGCTCTACCATTTGTTCCTTCATTCATAATTTTCATCCCTTGTAATACAGGATACCAGACTGGCATTAATATTGCTAAACTGAGGGGATGTCCAGGAAGAGTCAGGAAAAGAGTCAGATGTGAGGGACAGTTGAGTGGATACTCAGGTGAGTAATAAATAATATACTTATGCTATATTTACACAATAATTTAATATATAATAATACAATTGTCTTGCTGTTGCCTCTCCAGTGCACCTGTTGTCACTTTTATTTTCACCAAAACAGGTGACATTGATTCACAATCGCTTATGCTTTCAAACTAGACAGATTAATATCCCTGAAGTTTCATTGACACAGTGTTATACTGTGATGATTGTATGTTCCCTTTTTTTTCCTTTTTTTGAGCAGTGTATAATACAAATTCTGTTTGTTTGTGAAATCAAAACTCTAGTGACATTCATGTATTTATGAAAATCAAGGGGGAATACATTTAAAATGGGGAGAGAAATTTCCACTTTAAATTAAGTTCAATTCAAAATTGACCACTAGGGTTTTCTAGTGTGAAAGTAGATATCTGAGGAGCTGCATCATACCAATCCAACCAACCAGAAAGAAAAAAGTAGGTCATAAATACCAGAGGAAAGACATATAAAAAAACTGCTAAAAATTTTACTACAAAGAACAAGCGTATCAGCAGGGTAAAAACATTTAGTTCACCGAAAATGTAGTTCTCTAAAGACATTGATAACATACACTTTTAGTGTTACAAATCCAAGTATAATCTATCTATAGCAGACAGTAGTTGTTTAATTTGTCCTTTAATAATTCTGAAAAGAAACAATTTTTGGAAGAGTCTGACAGTGACTTTGACACCCAGAGCTGCATTTATATTCCGTTCTCAGTTGCTGTAGCTACCCATCCTACATCTATATGTAGATGACTATGTAATATGTAAATGATTTACTCAGACTGGTACGACAGTAATCACTCCCTGAGCCAACCAACTGCAATTATCTCATTCACTGTAGATTGCTTCTTTGAACTGCATTACTGGAAATTGACAGGAGAGTTAACTAGGTCAAACAAATAAAATAAAGAGTGACAAGAACCCAAGTCAACCCCTTGTCACAGGGAAAATGTCCTTCACAAATCATCGAGAGCAAAGCTAACAATGCAATATACAATGCCTTTTGAATTTGTAATCACTAACTTACCCTCTACTCTGAGATTGTGTTCAAAGTGAATGTTCACTGTCATACTTTTCAACGCACAGAAAACAAATACAAACTACAGCGGCTTGCATTTTCAAGAAACTGCAATGTAATTCCGCTGTAGTGGTGTGTGATGCAAAGCATCCCAAAATAAATAATGTTGTTATTTCCAGTGGTTTCCAAACTTTTTTGTTATTGTAACACCAGTAGTCCTAGTATCAATGTTTGAGTACCACTATCCAGGCAGAAGTGGTTTGCTCAATTATTTTCTTCACCCATCTGCAACTAAACAACTCTTTAGACAAAGTTGCATTTGAAAGGCCACACCAGAAGCAAAAATATAGAAAATAATGATTCGCAATGGCAACAGTAATGTAAAAAAAACACTCATTACATCCAAGATTTGCAAAAGAGCATCTCTGAATACACAAAAAAAGCATACAAAGCAGAAGGGGTACAAACGCACAAGATGTTCAAAGTCACATTGTTAGTCACTTAAATCACCTTTCTTCCACATCCTGCTGCTTGGTTTGTACTTCACCAGATCGCCTTGACCATGTCTAAATGCATTGACTTGCTGTCACGTGATTTGCTGATTAGATATTTGCGTTAAAGGACAACTCTGGCGCAAAATGATCCTAGGGGTTAATAACACTTCGGTACCGAGTCTACCGTTCTCTGGGATATGTTACCCCTGTTACTCAATCCCTGATCTAAAACTGCAAGAGCCTGATGTGGACTTTCCTGCCATATACAGCGTTATGTATTTGAGTATTCGTCCTGAAGTGATTTAAACATATATATTCAGAGAGCGATTCCCTGTGACGCCCTACGTAAATGTGCTGTAAGTAATTGTCCTGAAAAGGTTATAAATCTATGTAAGATGATGTAATTATCTCATACTGATTAGTAGCCTACACGTTATGTACTGAGACATGTCTGTCGCCTGGTAGTACTAGATTTGTAGTTTTCCGGGCATCACAGTTGCCCACATACTATATAAGACTGAAGGTGGTCTAGCCTTTGCTGTTTTGGCAATGTTCGTAAATAAATTGAAGAATACCACTCCCTGCTTTGGTCTCCATTCATCTACACAACCAACAACTTGTGGTCTCTTAATTATTTCCAGAGCTGTGTATATAATTAAAAAAACAATTGGAGCAGTACATTGTGTTCATCACAGCATATTGTGCTGCTCCAATTGTGTCGGTAAGCACGTTATAAGTGCCATAAGGCATCTTGGTGATATATTGCCAATATACCAAGGAGTGCGTCCAGGCACTCTGCAATGCGTAGAGTGGGATAGTAGGTTATTTTCAGATCTCAGGGTGAGGAATTCAAACTTCATATCATCTTACTGGCAATAGTTTTTCCTTGAATTACATGAATTGTTCGATACACTTAATAACTAGGGCACATATGGAGTTGCAACGTTCAGTCTCTCCTCTCTCTCACTCTAATAATATCACTTTCCCCTGTTACTCAGACATGATGAAAAAAATACAATCTCTACAGCAGCACGTTATTGACAGAAGTTATAGAAAACTTTGACTTCACTTGATCAGATGGCCAGCCCATTTCCATTTATTTTTTGCCAAGCTATCGTCAAATGTTGGCAACCCTGAAACTAACTAGCTGTAGCCCAAACTGTAACCTTTTTATCCTTATTTTAACGATCCATTCCAGAATAACCCCAATCTTCTCTGTAAAAAACAGAAGAACATATTTACATTGTGTAGCTAATTGTTGTTGTTTGGGATTAAGTAGTCTGCTGTGCTACACTTTCTGATACGCTTGTTTAGCATTTTTATGGAACTATACGTAAAAAAATGTCTCACCCAGCACACATGGCTAATATGCATAAGGTGTTCTGAGTAGTATTCAACATTTAATTGCTTAAAAATGTTTTATTTCTCCATTCTTTAACACTACTATCATAAGCAAATTGTTTTTATTTAATTAAGATGTTTTTCGAAATTCACCCCGAATTAAACTGAAACTTAACACCAGGCATATACTCGCACAAAACACACATTTTTGATGTGTGACACGTAATTTCAATTATTTTCTAAATGCTTTATTTCTCCTTTCTTTAAAGGTACAATATGAAGTTTTCCAAAACAATAACAAAAAAAGCAAACATTAAAAAAGTATTAAAAAAGCAAACATCACTATACCTACATTATATATTTTTCTTAGTTGTGTACTTACATTATCCTAAAGGTTTCCACCAACTTTCAAACCCAGAGAAATTTGTAATATAATTCGAAGACACAGGACGTTTCATTTTGTCGCCCATCAATGGTGTCATATAACCTTTGACTGCTCTAGTTGCTCTAAGTTCCGCCAAACATAACGTGAATAAAGTTATAATATTTTTAACAATACATTACTTTGTCAGTGAACATTTTTTCTCCCGGAGACGCTAGATTGGAAGGTTGTCATTGACAACGATAACAAAAAAAACCATGATCCCACGCTGCTTCCCTACATCATCCAAGTACTAACAACAATGCTGGTTATGGAATTGCTTAGGGAAACGTGAACCAAGCAAGGATTGTCTGGGTGGTTCACAGCTGCGGTGAATTGGCATAGCTGGAGGAGGGTGGTAGATAGAAAGATGGGATGATATTGGATCCTTCAATTGGTTGAAAAACGGTTAGGGTGGGGGCAACAAAGTATAATAAACAAAGGTATCTGGAAATGATGCAACTAGAATAACTAGTGGACCAATAAATTACAAATCCACAAGCGCATTGCACAGTGGTAGGATGCATATGCTGCCGCTGGAATAGAATATATATTGTGGAAACTGTGGGTGCTGATAAGGCAGCAAAAAATAACAATAATAATAACAATAAAAAATTACAATACATTTCCACTGGCTCTGCTACACGCATGGTACAATGGAACAACACAAAGCCATTAGTTAAATGGGTGAGGACGATATCGGTGGCATAGTACAGGTGTAGATAAAAAAAACATCCCATGACCTGAGCACAACAGTCCTTTGGGTTTTTACACATATTGTTCATTAATTGCTAAAATACCACAGTACTAAAATCTAAATCCTTTGGTCTTTTGCTGTTTTGCTCTTCATTAGTATCTCTCCAACATCAAGCAACAGGGCTTAGCTACGTTCTCTTTCATCTTCACAGAAAGTTCCTCAACCTGAACAAAAAATTCTCCATGAACATACAAGTCTCTCCTTTCGATAACATGATTATACAAGAGAGCAATTAGGATGGAGGATGATATATTTACATAAAATACATATTTTAATCTATTTACTTTGTTGACATGCACACCAATCCCCCACAGGGGGACTCGCATTTAAATGCTGAAAGAACATTGTTCTTATTATTGATAAAACTGATTTTCTAGGAATGTAGTCTAACTTATGTGTCACAGTTAAGATAAACACCAGGTTTGGTTCCTTGGCAATCTTTCCATTCAGACAGCATTCAATGAAGAGGGCATTATATCATATTTCTATACTGCCAAAGCATTTACATTAATCACCTTCTCCGCAGCAAGATACATATTCATGTTAATGTTGTTGCAAAGGCAATCGCTTGGCTTGTAATGTGCGCCTGGTTTATATATATAATCAAATCACCAATCTGCCTTACCATATTAATTCTTCATTGTCAGGCCAGAGATTCCTTGTAATCATGGATGTGTTTATTTCTGGTTAATATGGGAGATAACTGCAGAATGAGTTGTGATATTGTCAGACCCTTGATACTTTTTAAAATATTCTCATATAAAGGCTAGTGTACTGTAAGTATTGTGAAAATGGTAATATCAGCTAAATGTGAAAGTTAACAATGGAAATTCTGTCATCCATTTTCACATTACTCAAAAAACTGTCCCATTTCCTCTACTCATGCAATATTTTTATCAATTATTTTTCAATTCCAATGACTAATCAATATAGGAAATCAAATTAAATAATTATAAATTACTTTTCGGCCTTTGTTTTCAGCTCTCATTAAAACTTTTATTTCAAATTCGGCTGTATGAAGATTACTAAATTTGTACTGAAATAATATTAAAATGTAAAATATAAATTAGTATAAAATTGCAAATATTAACAAAACAATAATCTAAATCAGATAAAATGTATTGATGAAATAAAGATTTTTCAGGTATGGTCCACTAATAAATCTTGCACACTTTTGGTGGGAATCCTGTTGGTATTACCAAATAGTATTTGTACCTACAGGCCACTAAATAAAAAAGAGTTGTATGGATTCAATATTAAACCGTCCACCCTAACAAAGGCATAAAGGAGCAAACGGGCCATGGAGAGCCAGCCTGTGTCTAGGCATTGATGTAATACTGAATTCCCCTACAAGGTGTGCTATCAAAGGCTTCCAACATCCAGTGTGACAGGAAAGAGTGTGATAAGATAAAGTCATCTCTGCCAACATTCTAATTTTAAGCTGAAGGTGTCCTGAACAGTAGGTGCCTGGAGTGATTTCAGGTACCGCTTTTAGACATTCTGACAGTGATTTCCCAGAATTCCATCTAATGCAAATAACCAAATCCCCAACCAGTGCCAATTGAAAGTCATCAAAATGCAAGAATAATTTGAAAACTCATCAATAGTTATTAGTAAGATGGTAACCTAGCAGTTCCTATGAAGCCCATTGCTATCTCTCTCCTTAAAATGACAGGAAATGTGAAGAGAAGTGTAATATGTTTTGCATCCTATTACACTATGTACTGTAAAGATCTGGTTATTGTGTTTTTCATTAGTTATTTCTATAATTTTAGTTTGGACCCCGGTAGAGTGGTCACACAAACACACAAAGAGAAAGATGAACACTCTTTACCAAGTGAAAATCACACTCACAATCTTAGCTAGTTCAATCAACATGTACCGTAAGTACTAGTACACTAGCTAGCTACTCACTGATTGCACATATCATCACAATACAACATTAAAAGTTAGTTTTCAGGCTAATGTCTAACTGCAAGATCATAGCAACAACGTGACCCAGTGATGGAGGTGGTATCCATGTTTCTGTTGATAGCTAAAGTTTACATACATATAGCCATTTGTTGTCCTAGGGTATCATCCAATAACATACACGTTAGCTCAATTAAATTGTCAAATAAATATAAAATATTTAAGCAGTAACTAATAAAGTCAAATGTCATTCCTTGTGTAATAGCGTTGTTATTAAGTGATCAGTGAGGCAATGACAAAATGTCTATATGGGCATTCAGGGTATGTGTGACATGAGCGACAAAAATATAGGCAACATTATTTAAAAAAAAGTAACTTGCATCTACAGTCCCGCCCCTCCTCAGAGAGAGCTGAGGTTCTGAAAGTAGTGTGTTTCCCATTCATATAAAGACTTTTAGGCCATGCCTTAGGCTAACGAGCTACAACGTGACTCATAAGCATACAACATGTCATTTCGAGTTAAAAAACAAACAGAAAATCCCAAAAAAGTCAAAGGTAAAAGACTGTGTACATATTTTCTTTTCCGGGCAAAGAAACTACTTATCCCATAAACTACCGCACACCACTGAATTTATATACTGTCTATGGAATAATATAGTCAAAGACACGACCCGTGAAAGAGCCTCTCTTGAACAACTTCCAGTACGGCGACAGCCTTGCATACTTTTTCCTCCAAACATAGTGAATGTACAGTTAACAGCAGTTATTTCCCTAGTAAATAATAGTATCGTGTAAATAATAGTGTTTTGTATAGTTATTGTGTATTGAATTTCATATTTTATATTATGTGTGTGTGTGTGTGTGTGTGTGTGTGTGTGTGTGTGTGTGTGTGTGTGTGTGTGTGTGTGTGTGTGTGTGTGTGTGTGTGTGTGTGTGTGTGTGTGTGTGTGTGTGTGTGTGTGTGTGTGTGTGTGTGTGAAATTGGTTGACAATAACTTTAGCAACATGGTGCAGTGCTTCGTTTAGACAGTGGCATGATAAAATGATTGATATGACTCATACAGTATGAAGGCTACAGTAGCCTATCTAAAGTGAATGGATAATGTCAACTGTTACCAACCTCTGTGCAAAACTCAACACAACTTTTTAGGTCTTGTTCCTCATGCTGGCCCTTACAAAACCCACCAGCTGACCCTCAGACACACTACATTCAATAACGTGACCCAATTTAAAGGGGTTTTCACCCCTTTGGACACTCTTGTTCTCATCCTTGAAAAAAGCCAACATGGCATCCATGGTGACTGCACTGATAGGTCTACTGTGCAGAAATGCTGTGGGAATGTTCAGGATTGGGGGTAATGAAGTACTTATCAAAGGCATCGCGAATAAATGACTTATCTCAAAACAAGTTTAGTGCCCCATGAACCTTTGGCATCTATATGAGCATATACAATTTGCTTAGCTGGTTTTAAGTATACCATTGTTGAGTTGGCTGTGGGTGGGACTGTTTAGGTGTATTTGCCATGTCCTCATCAACCATTTCCTCATTAGAAAATGTCCTAATTGTGCTGGTTAAGTGTTCAGGTCAAATGTCCTCCTGTACCATAAAAACCAACACACACACTCACGAAAAGTGCATAAACGACACACAAAGCATGATTCCATGCATGTTGGCCTGCCCAGTGTCCATCCTCAGCACGGCATGTCTCATCAGCTCCATTCATTTGGCCTGGCTGCCCTTCGCTAGTTAGGTCAGCTAGGTGAGTTAGTACAGTATGTTAGCAGTCAAAGCTCACTTCACTACCCCAGCAGTGATCCCTCCCTCCACATCTACCCGTATCTCCCTCTGCTCCAGACATGATGTCCAACCACTTATCTGTCTCTAGTGAGTGCTCACTTACCTCCAGCTCATTTTACCTCTCTGAGATCCTCATCTGTCAACATTTTCCGTTCAAAACCAATGTGGTTGGCCAGGGAATACAAGCAGGCATACAAACACAAATACAACACTGAGCTGAGAAGTATTCTCATATTAGACTTGGCACTAGAGGTTTCGAAGGTTTCAGACCAGCTGGCAGCTGTTTTCACAGACATTGTCAACATGCCCCTGACAGTATTACCAATGGGCATGAAGAAGACAACTATAGTCCCCGTGCCCAAAACAAAGGTAACCTGCCTAAATGACTGTTGTCCAGTAAAACTCACAGGTGTATCTGTGAAATACTTTGACAGGCTCATCATGGCTCACATCAACCTTCATCTCAGACGCTGTGGACCCATTTCAGTTTCCATACCATCTCAACTGATCCCCAGATATTCCACAATGTCTTCCCCCACCTGGACAGGAGCAGTAACTATGTGACAATACTGAGGCATGCTTAGTCCCTTCCTGTCCTCCCTGTTCACCCAAGAGAGCACAGGCCAGCTCAGGTCAGAGACATGGCAGTGTGGCGCCAGAACAACGTGAAGGAGCTGAATGAATGGAAGACTAAAGGATGGACAAGTATAGATTTGGAGGTAGCTCCTCAGTGTACACATTACTGTGTTATTAACATGGTGATATAAACCCCCAGATATTTGGCATTGGCCCATTGCAAAGATCCTCAGAGGGTGGTGTGAAATGCAGAGTTCATCACTGGGGCAAAACTCTCTGCCACCCAGGAACTCTACCAGTCAGTGGAGGGCCCTTAAAATACTCCTACACTCCAGCCATCCCATTCAAACTACTCATAGGCTCCAACTACCCCATTAGAAATGCTAAGACTCAAGCCACTCCATTAAAATACTCATATACTACTGCCATCCCATTTAAAATAGTCATTATAAGAGGCCCGTCGTTTAATTGACTACTGTCTTTTATTTGACTAATTACGGTGTACAGTATAAAGGCCAGTGGGATGGCTAATCATTCTGTCACCATGACATGAGCTTCCATACCTGAAGTCAGGTTTGTGCATTGGAAAAGTTTACTTAATATTGCCAAACTATCTTACATTTTTGTATACTTTTTTGTTATCCAACGATAGATACTGTATATTATTTGTTACTACCTTTCTTTTGTAATAATTGTTGGAAAAGTGTAATAAGCATTGGAAAACTGTAATAAGCATTTCAGTCAGCAATCACTCATGTATGTGTTCATCACACACATCATCATTTTTCCATGGTATTTTATTTGTAAATATTATCTATTAAGTCTTGTCAATAAATAAACATATTAAATGAAAACTTTTCTGATATCAATACATTCATATGAAAACAATAGCTGCTGGCTTCTGTAGGTGTTTAACTATACATTCAAATAATCTAGATTTACACCTTGGCAAATACATGGTAATCTGATATTAAATCCTCTCACTGATTATTATCAAATAATTATATTATAAACCACAAAGAGAACAAGATTACAATGTGTACGAACAAAAAACTGTTCACTCTCACCAATGTTCTTAAAATGAACTCAGTGTTGCAAGAGGCATTTGCCTTTTTCATGGTCTTGATGAGAGAATAAACTGTCAAGGGAGTCTTTCCTCTGTGCCGTTCGAACAATCAAATAAATGCAGAGGCGGATTTAAGATGAATTGCCATCTTGTTAACGTCCGAACGCTGAGGTTGTTTCCAGTTCCCCTGAGAGTTGAATGCGCGGGCATGAGATTGGCCACAATGGGCACAGCAAACTGGCATTGAAATTAAATGTTTGACATGCCAACACTGTCTTGAAAATGCTTTTATTAGGGACTCTCACATTCCTAGCTCAACACAATGAGTGCCTCGGACCGAGTGTGTAGTGTTAAGAGGAGGAGCTCCACACTGACCAGTGTGTCTGCCAATGTGTGTCTGTGTGTTTTGTGTGGCTGTTGTGTGTATTCATGTGAGCCCAGGACTAATTTACATAGTAAAAACATGGCCACCGTGGGCCATTATAGAAAACAGATTTATTTGGGCACCCTCATGAATTAAAGAATCTCTGTGCAGTGGTTTCATTGTTTACAGAGCTGTGTGTTATTAAGACTTTAGGAGCTGCAGGGATCAGGCCATATTGCCAGAATCTTAATATGGGAACGCTTTTCACCTACTACTAGAGACAGAGACATTTGGTAAAATCCCTCTGGGGTACAAGCCAGGAACCCAACAACAACAAAAACCCACCGAGTGTGAACCTTTAGTGCCCTACAAAAGCCTACAACACAAACCTTCAGCACACAGCGTCAGTCACACAACAGTTCCTCTTGTTCACTACTCCTGGCAGCGTTTCCACAGCTCCCTGTTCTTCAGTTCTATATAATGCTGTTGTTGTTGTTGTCATGAGGTGACAAAGTACTTTCAAACATTTGCGATTCTCTTTGAAGAGGGCTTTACTGAGCAGAAGTTCATTCTTTTAATGTGCTTTAGAGATGTCGAGATGTGAGTGGATTTAGAGAGAGGCTGTCAAGCACTGCCTGGATGCCTCAGGTTTCTTCCCCTTTAGTGGGATGTATACAGGAGGCAATAAAGGCTGCGTTTGCTGTCGGAGGGGTCTGCAGCAATTTCCTCAGATGCAGCAGAGTATACAGATGAATGTGAAGGACAGCTATGCAGGCCCGTTTGCTTCGCCCCCCCCCCCCCC
>JACXGM010001067.1:0-51320 GCA_016801145.1 Umbra pygmaea | reverse complement strand
GTGCCTTAGCTAAAACCTGATATTGAAATTCTGGCCTGAACCCTGATTCGTGTATACATTTCTTCTGCCTTGGAATATATTCTGTGCCGTTGCCTTTGTTTATTCTGTAATTAATCACTTCTTAAGAGTAAAATGGAACACTGTTTATTAGGAACAGGTATAATATGTTCCAAAAAACAAAGGCAACGGCACAGAATATATTCCAAGGCAGAAGAAATGTATACACGAATCAGGGTTCAGGCCAGAATTTCAATATCAGGTTTTAGATAAGGCACATGAAATATGCTAGTTCTTTGAGATAGGAATTTTGGGTTTTCATGAGCTGTATGCCAAAATCATCAGCATTAAAACAATAAATTACCTGAAATATTTCAGTTGGTGTGCAATGAATCTAAAATATATGAAAGTTTAATTTTTATCATTACATTATGGAAAATAATGAACTTTATAACAATATGCTAATTTCTTGAAGGACCTGTATATGATGAAAGACATAGATAGATAGATAGATAGATAGATAGATAGATAGATAGATAGATAGTCATTATTGTCCATTGGGTAAAGTAGTTTTTATAGTACATGTCGTCATCAGCTACAATCATAATGTTCATTTATATGCGTTTAGTTCGTTTCATTTTTAAATGTGTTCAATCGTGATGCATGTTTTAACCATTTTGAAAGGTGCAAAAAATTCAATTTACGCAGAACTATTTCCCATTTACAATTAGATTAATACCGACATCTGTAGATTATCAGATACTGTCAAATGGATGGTTATAAAAAGACACTCCATCCCAATGCCTATTGACGCACAATGGCTGATCTTGCGCTGTTAGAAGATAATAATAATAATAATAGCCTAATAGTGCATTTTATTTAGTGGCGCCTTTCATAATGACAGGATTTCTGGCGACTGGCACTTTTCAGAGTGAATTGGCTGACAGGTCAGGGATCTCAGCCAATCCTTAGCCGGGTTATGCCGGACGTGTTGGGTATAATTATAGGCTTGTTGCAAAATTAGCCTACAAGTTTCCGTACACAGCGGGTGAACAGGCAAACACAAAAGCACAATTTGCAGCTAAATGTCCGGTTTCCCAAAGGTATCAGTGCTATTGACTGCACTCGTGGGCACCGAATGAGGGCACCAAATGAGAAAGAAATGCTGTCATTAATCGTAAGCATTTTCATTCCATCAATCTCCAAATAATTTGTGATGCAGACATGTTGCTCCATAATTTAACTAATCTTCCCCCAACCGTGGCAGACTTTCGCGATGAAGCGCTAGACGCTTTTTGACATTGACTTTGATGTCTGACCACTTTTTTATATTTCGGCCATGGTCAGACTCTCAGGCTGCGTCATAGTGTTTGCAAACTTTTGCCACTCCAACGCCTTTATGGCATTAGTAATGGCCATACTGTGCCCTTCAAACAACATTTTCCTCCTCTTTTACACCTCGCCAACATTGAGTGAAGTTTCTGTTTTTGGTTTTCCTCTCTATGTTTGCCATAATTTCTCAATCAATGAATATAAATTTTGGGGCGTTTCACTGACTATTTCTGGGCAATTATGGGCGTGACATGCAGCAGCAAAAGCTGCACCATATTTAGAGTTGATTGTGATTTATAAAGGGAAAACGGCGTAGGACATGCGTGCGCACGGTTTTATAAATCTGAATATTTCTTTGCGTACGCACGTCTTATACTTCGTCCGTACGCCACTTCTGACGCAAATCTACCACAAAGTTTTATAAATGAGGCCCCTGGCCCCCCATCAGTGCCAGGAACTGCGTGAGATGGAGGACCAATTCAAGGACATCTTCTTCTCGAGCTCAGGCCGGACGCACGCAATCACATCCACGCCAAGCCATGAAGGAAGCAGTCACCACAAGAATCCAATAGTTATTGGTCCAATTCCAAAGTGGTGGTCCCTAAACCAGGACGTCCCTTGAGGAACTAAGGCAAGCAGGTTTGATCGCCAAACCCAGTAAGTGTTTTCTCTCTGAGGCATGTTACCTAGGGAACCTCATTGTTTGGGTGCTGGTCAGGCCAAAGTCACAGAAGATCGAGGCGGTGCACAACTGCACCTGCCCCACCACACTAACTGATAAGCTCCATTTTGGGTTTGGCTGATTATTACCATCAGATTTTTCCTCATTTCTCAGTTGTTGGGCGCCTCTCCGATGCCATCAAGAAGAGGAGGCCGGAGAGTAAAGTCTAGACTGATGAGATAGAGACTGCGTTCCAATACCTAAAGAGATCCCTGACCAATGAGCTGGTGCTGTGCGCCAAGGACTTTGACCGGCCCTTCATCCTACAAATGGACGCCTCTGAAATGTGCATGGGTGCAGTGCTGTCACAGGAGTGAAAGGACAAGGAACATTCCATCCCCTTTATTGGCAGGAAGCTCAGTTCCACTGAGACCAGGTATGTGGCTATGGAGAGGGAGGCGCTTACCATCCGTTAGGCATTTCAGGAGCTCTAATACTACCTCCTGGGGTGGCGTTTCACCCACGTCTTCGACTATGGCCAGTGGATGGCTAAGGCCAATGCCAGGGTGACCCCCAGGACATCGCATTCATGGTGCATTACAGGGTGAATGAGCTGCACGGCAAAGCTGAATGGGGCTCAACGCCTGGGGGGGACTGTGACGGGTCACTGTATTTAGCATCTCACCTTGGTCTGGGAAGAGTGCTGTGGTCACAATATATCAGGACCAAGGCCAGAGCATGTGTGTTCTCTTGTGGCGTGTAACAGCTGTTTGGTTTGGTGCCCTTTGTTGCAGACAATACAGAGTGAAATACTACTTCTATTGCCTTTGATGTGCGGTAGCGTTCTTCCATGTTTCCTTTGTTCTAGCCTATTCCTTTGTTCTAGCCTATTAAAATTCAGTTGGGTCTTATATTTGCTCCCTGTCTCTGCTTCCTTTCTTGCCCTACTGACAACGCTTATAAGAAGGCTACAAGAAAGGTTTAGAGGCTGTCATTGTTTCCAAATATTAGTGAAGGGTTCCATTAATGCTGTCCAGGTGATCATTTATCTTTTTTTCTGTGAAATCGATAGAAGTTGAAAAGTAATTTTGTCAAATAACTTTAGACATACTATTACATAAAACCAAGTAGGTACATTTCCAATTAGTTCTGTTATGTTGCACATGACCCAATTAAAATCAAAAGGTATAGCATTGCTGTATTGTGAAATTCACTCATGAGCAACACTTACTGTATTCTTTTTTGATGTCGCTCTAACATTATGGTCCCTATCTTGCACCCGGCGCAATGCAGTGCAAAGTCTGAACTCAAGTGTCTTTGCTAGTTTAAGACCGACGCAGTTGTCAATTATGTTATAAATAGCAAATGCACCTGCGCCCATATTGCGCCCATGGGAGTGCTGGTCTAACAGGGAGGTGTGTTCAGGATAATTCTGGGTGTATTGCTATCTTGAGGCATCGGAAAGTGATTGACCAACAAAAACCTGGTCTAAAGTCAATGGTGCAGTGCGTCATTGTTATTTTAAAAGCAAATTAGTCAAACGCACCTATGGCATAGGCAAAGCGCATGCACACTATACTTGTTGCACACACACAGGGAAGCGAAGCAGCACACGAACATGCAAAAGATTATCATGTTACGCCCAAAACACACCCATGAATTAATGAAGACACTTAGTACAAACCTTTTAGACCATGTGCCTGGCGCATGGACCCTTTTATCCGCTGTCAAACTAGCAAAAGTAGATTTGGACACGCCCAAAGCGCACTTGCGTCATGTGCTTCCCGCCATGCACTTAGATCGTTAAAATAGGGCCCAGAGTGTTTTGCTACCAACATTATGGGCCCTATTTTAACGATCTGAAATGCAAGTATCAAACGCGAAACGTAAGTGACATTGTGGGAGGTTCCCGGGCGCAGTTGCTATTTTACCGGCGGGATAAATTACTCTTGCACCCGACGCAAATGTAAAATGGGTAGGTCTGAAGTAGCTTCATTAGTCATAGGTGTGGTTTGGGCGTAATGTCCAATAAACCAATCAGAGCTCCATCTCACATTCCCTTTAAGAGCAGGTGCGCTTGTTCCATGGCGGAATGCTATTATAACGGCGGATTGCTATTGATTTTTTACAAAATGTATATAAAGAAATGTCACAAGACATAATTTCCGATGTTTTGGGCTAACTCTAACTGAATCACGAGGTTATGAATGCATGGTAATATTTTGCAATGTAGACTAACATTAGAGCGAGATTACTTTGCTTGCTGCTGGGGCATTTGAGTTAAGTGTCAATGGCACATGCATTTCAACATCACGTCTCCTTAAGTACTCTAATATTTCCTCATTTATGTCCTCAACATAAAAATAACAAGCCACGCGATCTTGAGTAGTGTAAAGTGCCTCCTGTCCTATCCAAACACCTGACGCGCATTTTCAGTGTGCCGAATGTTCGTTCACGCATTACGTGTTGGTGTGTTTTCGATTAAACAGCATTTTACACACTGTTGCTGGCATCAAATGGTGTCATCCTCAGCCATGTCTTTAACTGATAGCGTTGTCCCCTATTTCACAGCCACCCATCCAAGGGTGGATCCTATCAAAGATGGCAGAGTTTGCCATAAACGAGTTGCGACTTGAGCAAGGGTAGTTCGCAAAGAAATGGGTGATTTTACTATTAGCATCGCAAATTACTTGTATGTTGATTGAATTGGTTCCCTTGTGGTTGATGTAGTATATCAGTGCGAATTATTCATTCTGAATAATTTGGGTAAATGTGTACACTAGATGTATGCCTACTTTTTCACATCTTTGGACACCACAATGATTTCCCTCGTGTGGTGATATTTTTCCTTCTAATTATCTATTGCAATAATGGGAACTGCTGCATTCGTGTAGATGAGAGGAGCAATAAAGTGTATGCGCGCGCTATTTTGGCCAAGCACACGCCCTTAAAATAGCATCTTGTAAAAAGTAAATTGCGCTGGGTGTAAGATAGGGCTCAGTGTGTGTTTTTGTGGGAGTGTATGAAAAAACAGAAAGTGGGCTTATTTTGGCCCTGTGAATGATTTGGTGCCTTAAAGTTGTTAGCTGGCATCAGGCACCTGCAGTGCCTGGGTGTGGCATATTTTAATGAGCTACCATGTTCAAGAATGGTTTTGCTCAAATGTTTCCTCCTTAGTGACCACAGATAGAAACTTACCATAAATAAGACTTACAGTAGAAAGCCGCTTTAATGCTAACTTTGCATACAGCACACTGTTGTTTAAATTTACACTAGGTCTGGGACAAGGTAATTAAAGGAAATTAAAACTAAAAATAAGAATGTGAAGTATAACATTTTGACTGTACTAATAGAAAATACAAACCATAATAAATGTTGTTCATTTTGTTGTTTTGTTATTGAAATTTGATTTGGTGGCTTCAAATAACATTTAAAAAAACATTATGATCGGTTTTTCTAGGTTTAATTTCTGGCAAGCTTGTGCATCACTTGCACCAGATGAGAAAAACCAGCAAGAGGATTATCATCACCAAACTTCTTTCTATGTGAGGTAAGCAAACCTCTTGTATGGAGGCCTATGTACTACACCTTTTCACTTTACGACATATGATTTAAACCTAACCAAACCAACTCATTAGAAAATACGGTAACACTTTATTTTGAGAGTCCAAAAGGTGTATCTATAGATGCTCTACAGATTATCTGCAGACTATCAACAACATTTTAACAAACAATCTATAACCCTAACACTAATCCTAACCTTAACCGTTCCCCTAATGTTAACCCTAACCTTAACCATTACCCAAAAACATATTCTAAACTTACCCCTACCCTTAAACTATACAATTAGTTGATAATCAACAAATAGTTTGTTGATAGTTTGTTGATAGTCATATCATCAACAAACGATCTGTAGAGCACCTACAGATAGAATTTCGGACTCTCCAAATAAAGTGTAACCGAAAAATACATGCAATGTTACAGGAACCTACAGTCTAATTACATTATTATAATTAGATAACAATTTCAAACCTATTCATTTAGCAACCTATGCTATTTATAAAACTAGTAAAAATATTAATTATAAAACATTTTATTGAGGATGTCTTTCTTTAATTAAATAACTCTACACACTAATTAAATAATGTCAGCATTCTAACAGGAATAGCCCAATTTTATATACTGAAGCATCTGTGTGACAAAATATACAAAATTGTCATTTGGTGTTTTTAGACCCAAGAAACTAATAATCAATTTTTTCCATCTCAGACTCTGTCACCATGGCAAACAGTTGGTGTTCTCATCATCGGACACAGTTACCTGAACATGTCGCTCTTGAACGACTCCGTGTGTGCAGGTCAGGCACCTGTGAATTTAGTCATGGTTGTATAGTTGTCGAATATGTAAACCTCCCACATAATACCGACTCAAGGCTTCTGTGTTGAACGAGCAGTGTGATAGAAATAGAAGGGCTTGGTGAAACGTGCGTGGAGGAAGCATGGGATTGAGTTTGGAACATCCTGTACCTGCTGAGGGGTTGCCGATGTGACAAGGATTAAATGGAAACTGAACATGACTGGAGACTAACAGTGGGAAAATGGTTTCCTTTGTCATGCAGCTGACATGCTAAATAATAGTTTAATAGGGAAGCTTATAATTCTTTGGCTTCTTTAATTATTTTGGATATTGTTATCAGCTCATATTAATGCAACTCAGTACATGTACACGACCGACACATTTTTGCCTTTGCTTACTAAATCCTCCCAAAAAATGACACTGTGAAGGCTAGATTTAAAACAAAATAATCTAATATCAAAATAAATTACAATTGTTTTAATAAAACTGAAACAAGAAAAGGAGTATATCAAGTCTAAGGAACTAAACTGGATTAACATTTTTTTTATAACAAATAACAATAAAAAACAATGTAAAAGCAAAACACTTAGACAAAAAAAATATATATATATTGACATTAGTCTGGGGGATCCTATGCACTTACATGTCAGTGGGGCTTCATTAAGCTAGGGCCAGCAGGAGGCATCGGCAGGTGGCTAATGCACAGACTACATACGGTAAGGGTAACTGGTGGGGGGGTAGAGCAGTGTGTGTTGTGGCTAAGGGTGGTGAGGCTCATTGGGTTTGACAGCAGCAGCAGTTGCATGCCCCAGTCAGCTGGGCTAGGAATTCTTAAGACTTATCTAGGTCATGATATTTAACCTGTGAAGTCAGCTCTACGAATTTGTAGATTTACCTCAACAGAAAAAAGTAGTGGCAACTGACAGGATTTATGTACATTGATGGACATACAACATTTTTTAACTTCAGTTTGTTGCCCTTGGCATAAAAGAAGAACTTACATTATTTAACAATGTAATCAGTTTCATTGTCATTTTATTACTACAGAGGTTATTTGATTCACCAGATGTGAAAACTTCCTCTGTTGAAAACCAAAGTAGTTATAGTACAGGTGCTTCCCAGCTCTCCACAGTTTCCAGGAAGTAAACGAGGAGATGGCCAATCATTCCAAAGTCTAACTAATATCACAGGGGCAATACAACACAATAGACTGAGTGAAATAGGGTAACTCCATGTTTACCATAATATTGTTATTACCTAAAAGTATATAAATACACAATTTTAAAGTACTGCAATCCAACTCTCCTGCATTTGTCTTGCTATATTGTAGATGCCAAGCTTCTGTTTTCTATTGTATATCTTGCAGAGGATATTTCCAGTAATGTGAACAGCATTGCTGACTTTAAACCACTTAACTTGCCTCTAAGTTTCTCTATTCCCTCCTATCTGATTTTTTTGCTGTGCCCAGTGCAAACATGCATTTATTTTTAATTTGCATTCCACCTCTTTGACTGGCTGGTTACTAAAAGCAGGCCAACATGTGAGATAGGAGAGAGGTACTTTCTGTCCTGTGTAATGAAGCAGAAGAATCGACTGTGTGGAAGGAGAGGCAGTGAGATGGAAGACAGGCCCTCAGAGGGCTGCTAAAAGCATGCCTCTGGTTTGCTGTGATGAGGACACTCCTGTTTGCAGAACATCGCTGTCTGTAACGCTTTGGCTGGTTCCAGCCTCCGCTGACTGATTGAGAAAGGCCTGCTGTTATACCTCAACTGCTACATGATGTACAATCTAGTTAGTGTAAACTACGTCTCATTCTAAGGAGTTAAAATTAACCTGCGACTTGAAATGACAAATGACCAATTTTAGCATAGAAATATAAGAGAAGAATCCCTACATTTGTTTTGTTTCATTATAACAGTTACTGTTAATACTGGGAAATCTAATTGTTTTTTCCAGATGTTACAGAAGCTAGAAACAGGAATTCAGATACTTATAACGTGTTAAATGGCCAGGTTAGAACTCAAATATTTGGATGGAAAAGATGATAGCAAGTAGTTGTTTATGAAGATGCTCAGAAGGTGTGCGTTCAGTAGAAATCCCCAGTCACACTTGTAGGTGATGTCATGTTACCCAGCTCAACCCATCCCATCCACAAAACACTTAGTTGTTTTGGGGAATCAGAGGATATGAAGACAGGCATGTAGAGGGAAACAGAGAGGAAGGGCACAAGAAATTGGCCGAACTTCGGATCAAACTTATTCCGGGCTTAGACCGCTACACCAAACTCTAGAAGGCTGAACCAGACTGTGATTGCAACAGGTGTATTTTACATGTTATACCTATTTCATGCTAAAATCTGCTTTTCTGTCTGAAAGTTGTTGATCTGCAAATAATGCAAACTGAAAAAACATGAAACAACACAGATTTCAATAGAGCAAATATGAAAGTTCTAACACTGTCCCCATTTTTGACCAGGCCTCCCCAACCAATCCATATAGACCTTTCCCAAGTAAAAAAGTGTATTTAAATTATACTTGAGTATTACACTTCAAATATACTTATGTTTAACCATACGTACGGTATATATTCAATAAATTTAAGTATATTATGAAATATACTTTCAAAATATACATACCAAAATAATATATTAGAAGTAGGATAAATAAAATACATTTAAAGTACAATTAAGTATACTTTTTTTGCTTTTTTTGCTTTTTTTGCCCTTAACTTATACTGTAAAGTTGGTATACCTCTCACAGAACAAGCTGTTCTGTAAAATGTACATTCCATATTGAATGTAATAATTTTTATTTTCTAAAAGGTGTGATGCAAAAATATAGCAAATCCTAAATACAAAGTGGAGACAAACTGACCCCTCGGCCAGCCCTTGGTTCCCAGACATGTCACCAAATGCCAACCTTTTTTTTATTGTAAGCACTGCTTTCGACTACCCCCCGAAACAATTCACACACACATAATATGTGATGTTAAATATGTTTGGCCCATTGACATATACATATTAAATTGCTTTTTATAGAATACATTTTTATTTACCAAATATTACATAAATAAACATGTAAATACCAGAAAATTTTTATTCAAATACCTATTCTCAATCAATTTTCATTCTCTGAATTAATAACATGGATGAGCCTGTTAATGAGGAATACTGCATATACATACACATATGTACTGTACATGTTAATATGAGCCTGACACAAGGAACACAGTATATACATACACATATGTACTGTACATGTTAATATGAGGCTGACACGAGGAACACAGTCTATACATACACATATGTACTGTACATGTTAATATGAGCCAGACACGAGGATCACAGTATATACATACACATATGTACTGTACATGTTAATGAGGCTGACACAAGGAACACAGTATATACATACACATATGTACTGTACATGTTAATATGAGGCAGACACGAGGAACACAGTATATACATACACATATGTACTGTACATGTTAATATGAGCCAGACACGAGGATCACAGTATATACATACACATATGTACTGTACATGTTAATATGAGCCAGACACGAGGAACACAGTCTATACATACACATATGTACTGTACATGTTAATATGAGCCAGACACGAGGATCACAGTATATACATACACATATGTACTGTACATGTTAATGAGGCTGACACAAGGAACACAGTATATACATACATATGTACTGTACATGTTAATATGAGTCTGACACGAGGAACACAGTCTATACATACACATATGTACTGTACATGTTAATATGAGCCAGACACGAGGATCACAGTATATACATACACATATGTACTGTACATGTTAATGAGGCTGACACAAGGAACACAGTATATACATACACATATGTACTGTACATGTTAATATGAGCCAGACACGAGGATCACAGTATATACATACACATATGTACTGTACATGTTAATATGAGCCAGACACGAGGAACACAGTCTATACATACACATATGTACTGTACATGTTATTATGAGCCTGACACAAGGAACACAGTATATACATACACATATGTACTGTACATGTTAATATGAGCCTGACATGAGGAACACAGTATATACATACACACACTGTATGTACTGTACATGTTAATATGTGCCTGACATGACGAACACAGTATATACATACAAATATGTACTGTACATGTTAATATGAGCCTAACACGAGGAACACAGGCTACACACACACGTATGTACTGTACATGTTAATATGAGCCTAACACGAGGAACACAGGCTATACATACACATATGTACTGTACATGTTAATATGAGCCTGACACGAGGAACACAGTATATAAATACACATGTACTGTACATGTTAATATGAGGCTGACACGAGGATCACAGTATATAAATACACATGTACTGTACATGTTAATATGAGGCTGACACGAGGATCACAGTGTATATATACACATATGTACTGTATATGTTAATATGAGGCTGACACGAGGATCACAGTATATAAATACACATATGTACTGTACATGTTAATATGAGCCTAACACGAGGAACATAATATATACATACACATACTGTATGTACTGTACATGTTAATATGTGCCTGACATGAGGAACACAGTATATACATACACATATGTACTGTACATTTTAATATGAGCCTGACATAAAGAACACAGTATATACATACCAGCCGCGGTCGGTGGATCTTAATTGGGGAGGACGGGCTCACGTTACGGTCGGGACCGGAGTGAATGGATAGGTGGGCAACGCACAAAACCCAGTTTGCAAAACGAAAAAACACTGGGTTTCGTGCGTTGCGCACATTCCATTCACTCCGGTCCCGAGCGTAACACAAGCCCGTCCTCCCCAATTAAGATCCACCGACCGCGGCTGATACATACACATAGGTACAGTACATGTTAATATGAGCCTGACTCGAGGAACACAGGCTATACATACACATATGTACTGTACATGTTAATATGAGCCTGACATGAGGAACACAGGCTATACATACACATGTGTTGTACATGTTAATATGAGCCTGAAATGAGGAACGCAGTATATACATACACATATGTACTGTACATGTTATTATGAGCCTGACATGAGGAACACAGTATATACATACACATATGTACTGTACATATTAATATGTGCCTGACATGAGGAACACAGTATATACATACACATATGTACCGTACTTGTTAATATGAGCCTGACACGAGGAACACAGGTTATACATACACATATCTACTGTACATGTTAATATAAGCCTGACACTGGGAACACAGTATATACATACACATACTGCATGTACTGTACATGTTAATATGAGCCTGACATGGGGAACACAGCATACATAGTGCATCCGGAAAGTATTCACAGGGATTCACTTATGTTACACCTTTATTCTGAAATGGATAAAATTCCTTATTTCCTTCAACATTCTACAAACAATACCCCTTAATGACAATGTGAAAGAAGTGTGTTTGAAATCTTAGAAAATTCATTAAAAAACAACGAGAAAAGCACATGTACTGTACACAGAGATGGGGACTTGAGTCACACTTAAGTCGCACACACAGTGCCTTTAGACTTTACTTGAGACTCGCCCTAAAAATTCTTGACTCGAGATGTGGGACTCATCAGAATAGTCTGATGAGCTGAATGTTATTCCCCTCCCTGTGTAACCTATAACCTACCTACGTAACAGGTAAGTACTACATAATATGGGTGGGTATCTGTTGCGCAAGGCCACAAGTGAGAGACACAAACATATTGAACGCACCGGCAGAGGCTGTGCCTTTCATCCTAAGCTTTGGTTTCAATAACACAAGCCGAACCTCCGGAACACTGGGATTAAAAAGGCATCTTGATTACTCATTACGCACCATTGGGGATATTTAACTAGTGCACCATTTGTGCACAATGAGTAACCAAGTGCCTACCGCTCCAGCACCCGGAGTTCGGCGCCTAACCAAACATACACACAAACACATTTAATAACACTCAACATACATAATAGACGAAAGACATTTAAAAAATAGTCCATCACAATCAGGTGAGTTGCCACGACAGCCTTGGCCATCGTGACAATCATCCTCTAAAATAATGAATATTCACAGAAAAAAGCATGGGCACAGCTCTCGTTATAACCCAAATCCTATTGTAAAGTGTATAAAGAATTTTCAGAGTAAGGCTATGATATGGTACGAGTAGTATTAGAGAGAAGGGGGGGCATGTGGAGAGACTGGAGCCGTGTTTTTGTGTGTGCGAGCCAGGAAAATGAGATGGCGGGATATTGAAGTATAAGTTTCTGGTATTTAGCCTAAAAATGTAAATGCTGAAATAGAAGTTTTTAAATATATCAGATTGTAATCTGTAGGAACTATTTTATGAGTAAGACTGAGATACTATAATATTTTTTGTTATTATCTGTGCATGATTGGAAAGAAATCAGCTGTAGCGCACGCTCCATGATTCTATAAAACTACGGCTCTATGTAAAGACACGGGTGAAATGGTGATTTCTCGATGTATGCACTGATTCAAATTAATGAGATGAATGAACCTGACACTTGGAAAACAACATCCGGATTTCCATTTTTTTTTGCTGTTTAGCATTTCAATTGTGCCCTACCCAGACAATGCCTCACACTTTAGAGAAAACTGACATATGACAAGATGGGTGGTCTTTGGTCAGGTGCTCCAAAGTTCTTCTCTGCATAGAATGTACAGTATCCAACTTTAGACAAACACACTCCAAACTCCAGCCCTAATCCTCTGAGTTGCAGCATTACAATGGCATTTTTCTTTCCCACAGTGAACCTGGCCCTTAGCCCTGACGCTGTGATGGAACCTCCTAACCCTACCCAACCCATCCCCCAAAGTCCCAGACCCAGGCATCTCTCCCAAGGTGCCCCTCATGGAGCCGGGCTTAGGACAGCAGAGTGTCAGCCTTAATGTTCTTATCAGAACCCCTCGTCAGGGGGTTGGGGATGTGCTGAGTGTCAGGGAGCAGGGACCAGTCCTCCACAAGTTTGAGATAAGTTCTGCAGGAGAAGACAAGTCCTTTTAAGGAAGAGTAGAGAGGAAAGAGCAGATCATGTCTATCTCTCTCTTTGTCCCCAGCTCTCTCTATCCAGTCCTGGTTATCCCCTCTCTTCTTTCTCCCACTCACAGACCCTATTCTTGGGCTGCAACCCTCCAGATTTTCCATCAGCTGGCTTAGTAAACATGGACAGATGACGACATTGAGTACACACGAGTACAATAATGCTTCACAAACTAATTTAAAAGTCACTCACACACGTTTGTTTTTCTATCTTCGTGGGGACTTAAACTAATCCTGACCTAAAAATGCATGTTCCCTATTTCCTAGCCCTATACATAAACATGACCAACCACACACCACACACACAGAAACACTGACAAAGACATTAATAATAAGTGGACCAGCATTTCTTAAACACCCTTTTTCTAGAGCACAACCCATGCTTTAGACTCAGCCTAGCCCGGCTATTGATCTGACTGACAAACGCTACATAAAGTCCCAGGCACATCATTTTAGAGTTCCTAAGGTAACACATAGACACCTAAGGCTTTTTTTACCCTGATTTACCCTCTTGAATTTGGTCTGAATGGTATAAAAACCCACATACACACAAATGTGTGGGTCAGTATAGTTTAAGGTAAAAAAATATATATCTTCAGGATAATTACTTTGATGTTCTTCACTGCCTCACTTCCCTACATGGACTGGAAAACAAAAAATTGCTTAGATCTCCCTAAATAGGGTTCTTGCTCTTTTTAGATACTGGATTCAAGCAACAAAGTCATTGGACCGCAAAGGCTTGGTGAAAGATTTTAATGGGAGCAATATATCTCTATCCAGATAAGGCTAAAACTAAGTAAATGTTTGCCCTTGTCATCCTCTAGATTTTCTTTAAGTTTCGACATTTAAGTCCAAACCTGAAGGGATCAAAATGCTGATCTAGGAACAGAGACCAGGGTCGACCTGTTTCGAGATCAACACTGTCTCTAAAGAGCTTAATCTAGGGGGGTTTTCATCTTTAAATACAATACATTTAAGCGGTGGGGGTCTTAAGATTGTTAACCCTCCATGGTCTAAGGTGGTTTAAGTCTGCCTGGCACAATGTTGACCTTTTGGCTTTTGGAAAGGTCATACTTTGACCTACAATCTTATGTTTTAGATTCAGAAGACCCATGGCTAAAAAAAGAACTAAAGAACACATGTATATTTTGTTGTTTTTTTATGTGCAAAAGCATGTAAACCATGATGAACAAGGCTTTTCAATGCATTTTGTGTCAAGCCCCCAGGCCTTCTGGACCAGTGTGCAAAGTTGGAGGCCATACAAACAGGTCAACATCAGAATGGTTCATCCATTTCTAAATAGATTTCTACACGTTTTTAAACCCCAGGTTTTTCCCACCTCAATAAATAGTTGTTCTATGCAGGATGATGTCCTACATCATTGCAGATGTGTTATTTTGTCATTTTCACTTTCTACTTCCTGTCTGTGATATTTTAGTCAAAAAGAAAGACCATTGTTGGCTTTGAGGCGCGATATCTCTGGCTCTGATGAATCCACAGAGACTAGCCCCCTCTCATTATTTGAGTCTAAATCTCCTCTTTTCAACGGTAAATGGATGCTACGGTTCTAGAGCGTCAATAGACCTTCTACTAGTAGGAGGGTTAAATCATTTTCCAAAAAGTATAGTTGTCAGTGCTTTTGATTAACATCCCTTGCTGTGACTAGCATTGTTTCAATGTTTTCAGATCTACGGCGGTACTCACCGGTACGCAGTACCGGCACCTCTACATTTTACTCTTAAGTGTACCGCAACCACTGACAGAGAAAGTGTCTGTGTCAGAGAGATTGGTAATGATCCTAACGTTACATAAACTACACTACCCAGAGGGCACTACGTGACTTGCTTCAGATCTCTTGACGAATCACGTAAAGGCAAGCAGTCAGCCCACCTTATTAAAATTTCGCTTCTCTACAGACACTAGTTAGAAAATGCTGTTGCCTGACCGTAACTTATTTTTCACTGCTGAAAACCTAGAAACTAAAAAGAAGTGTCTTTTTGAAGTCGTTATGCTAGCCTGGCTTTAGAAAGGTACTAAAATAATGCGTGTGCCAGAGGCAGACATGTCAACAGAGGTCCAAGTCCAACCAGAAACATTGGGTACGTTTCATGAGCTTCAAACTAACGTTAATTAAAACCCTCTCCCAACGTTCTAAAGCTTTGCGGTACATGCTTGGTACCGTTGGAAAGAGGAAGATCAGATGAAATGAAGAACGGTTGGCTCATTCATGTGGGTTAAACACAGTCAGAGCTATGACGCCGCAAAGTCGGTCATGTTTTATAGACACCTTTTTTACTAAAGACGTTACACGTTAAAAATAGCTGGGATTTCAAAAACGTATTGAAATATTGTAAGAAATGGGTGCAGCATTTTGATGTTGACTAGTTTGTATGGCCTCCAAACTTTGCACACCGGTCCAGGAAAAAAATTCAATGATCCAGGATGTTGGATTTCATTAATCCATGTTGTAGCCTTGGGTCTGTTGAGTCCAGAACCATAAAGCACTTTACTGTAGGTCAAAGTATGACCTTTCCAGAGGCCAAAAGGTCAACTTTGTGCCAGGCGGACCTAAAACCCCTTAAGCTGGATTCACACCAGGTCCGGCAAACTGGTTGCATTGAGGCGGAAGTCCATTAATTTCAATAGGAAGCAATGCGCACCGCTGCGGCAAATCTACCGGAACAGGCAAAATGTAGATGCGGTGCGGCGGGTGTGTCGCAAGAGTTGAAATAATCCAACTTTTGCGGTGCTTTGCCGTACGGTGCCGGAACCGGAAGTTGATTTACCTCTGAGAAAGAGCTAATACGTCGCTTTCATCTATGGGTGTGTGAGATTGCAAGACAAGCTTTGACAGCTCAGTAGATAGTTTACGTATTGTCAATTAATACTAAACTGAAAACAGCTCCTGCCAGTCGCCTTGCTGGAGGACGTGGACAGTTGTATGCAATGTTGCCCACCATCTCGTAGATGCGGAAAATTGTTTACGATGTTGATTGCAGTGTACAAGTGTGTCTGCATTACGATGCCATAGGGGATTTTTTGCCGTGTCTCATGTGAATCTGGCTTTAGACCTTGAAGGTAGATGTGAGTGGAACTGCTAGAATTAATAAGGAGTCTGCAGCTACCAACCTTAATGTTACCTTAGTCAATGACACAAATGTCAACAATAACGTGAGCAACGAAACACATGGATGGCCTGACTGTTGGTCAAGGGACACACACATGACTTGTTTAAATAAATACATTTATGTTGTTATAAATAACAATAAATTGTTGTTGTACCAGCAATATCTAGAAGTTTAGTTTTTCACTGTAGAAATCTCAAATGTTAATGATTTGCCAATGCAAGAGAGTACCAGCACCTTTTTCTTCCCACTTCAAGCACTGACTGCAACCAAAAAACTCCCTGTAGTTGTTGTCTTACTTTGGTGTGGATTTTATTTTACCCATAATCCATGCGATATTGGTTAAACACTGCAACACTTTTGGGTTTGTTCTTGTGTACATGCCCATAGGAAGGCAACACTGAATAACAGCTCTCTATATATTCTCCTTTGTTTCTCTTAGCTCAGTTGAACACCAAAATAAGAATACAAGGCTCACATTTGTCAAATTATAACCTCAGATTCTTCCTTGATCAAAAGAAGAGATCTTTAATGTATCTTACATATGTCTTATTATGACTGAGGTAATTTGGATATGATGATGAGATCTGATCTCTCTCTCAAATGTCTCACATTTAAGCCTTACTTTCAGCTCTTTACTCTCAGGAAAATCTCACAAATGGATTACCTTTTTCATCTCTCTGTTGCTCATAAGGCGGTTTTAAGGGAAACCATTCAGATACAAGTGATCACTAAATTATGCAAAACTGAGATCTCCCGTATGTCCACTGAGCTCAAGAAGCGACGATTTTAAGCAACATATTTTGCCTCTGGGAACCTATCTGGTCCTGCTTTTCCTGCACTATTCACCCTCTATAGTGTGAGTAGTTAAACAAAAACAGATGGTTATATTGTTACATTTCAATCACAGAGAACCTGTCTGCTCCTACACTCTTCCTGCACACTCTACCCTTTGTAGTTTGTGAAACTACACAATATCTGGCGGGAAACTGCATAATGTTATTTCAAGCGTCCCGCCCCAGTGCTGAACCGTATAGGACAGTTGTTCTTAAACCTCACAATTTGGTTTTAGCCCAGAACTACTTCATATGATTCAATCATGTAAGGGTTTGATGATACGTTGACAAGTTGTTTCAGGTGTGCTAGCTCCGGGAAACATCTAATACATGGCATGGCTGGGGGTCCCCCAGTAGAGGTTTGAGAACCACTGGTATAGGAGAAGTCCTGCAGGGACAGGAACCGCTGGGTGATCCGGGCATTGGTGTCTTTTGCCTGGGCCATCTATTGTAGGGGAGCATGGTCCATGAGGAGGGTGAAATGCCGTCCCAGGAGGTAATAACGTAGCTTGTGGAAAGCCCATTGGATGGCATGGGATTCACACTCCATTCATGGCTGCTTATTTGGTTTTGGCCAGATTGGGTTTCTGGCTAAGGAACATGAAGGGATGCTCCACTGTGCCCCCACCCCCATCTCTTAGGCATCAGGCTGGATGACAAAAGGCCAGTTGAAGTCCAGGGCAAGCAGTCTGTGTTCAACACCTGGTGGCATGTTTCTGGGTTGGCAGTGAGGCCAGCCCATTGCCGCTCCTACAGTACTTTATGAAGACACTCTGCATTCTTCCCAGGTGCTGGTGTGAATCATCAAGTGGCCAATGTAGATGGCTGCTTACTCTCGATGGGGCCACAGGATGATGTCCATCAGTTGCTGGAAGTTAGCGGGCTCCGAGAGAGAATCAAAAGGGCAGGACCATGTTTTGCCAATGGCCACTGGGAGAGTTTTTCCTGGCTGACAAGGTGAGTGGCAGTGCCTTGGTGAGATCAAGTGTGGTGATGAACCATGCCCACCCCCCAGCCAGTCTATCAACTCCTCCATCCGAGGCATGGGGTAGTTATCAAACTTGGATACACTGCTGAGCCTTCGGAAATCATTGCAGAACCAGAGTCCTCTGAAATGCACTGACATGAGCAGGCATCAAACAGCCCTGGGGTTGTTGCCCATAGAACAGCTCAAAGGTGGTGAACCCGGTGGAGGCCTGAGGAATTTCCTGCACTCTGAATCTTCACCTTTCATCCACTGCAGCATTTTCTGCTGCGCCTGCTTAGCTTTAGAAGCATATCAGCAGTGGAATATAGGGTGCTATGCTGCTGGTCAACATTTGGACCAGGGCGCACACATGGTTAGTGTTGCGTGCGGACTAACCTTCACTTCTGCATCGCTGTCCACCTCGCTTGCCAGGAACACAGGGCGGGGTCTGTCTCATTCAGTAGGGCCCAACCCGTGGTCTTTTCTTCTTTTTGAGTTGCGGCCCTGTAGTGACCATTGTTCCAGTAGTGCTTGTCCACTTACTCAGAGGCTGCCACTATAATGGACATCATTCACTCCTATTGCACATCCCCATAGAGGCAGGTGAGAGGGATGGTGAAGTTTCAGGGGTGTATGGCCCGCGGATTAGCTGGGTACTTCAATGTGATAGTGCTGCCGGCTCTGGAGAGCCAGCAGAGTGACACAACCTTGGTGCCAAGCTACATGAATTGGTGGGCATGGGCATGTCCTGCGAACTGGGTTCTGTCGGGCGGCTATCCCCTCTCCAGGTTCCGGTCGGTGGGGTTGCGTTGTAGGTCTCTGGCCCCCAAGACCACTGAGGCAGCCCCTCAGTCGGGGTCAGAATTGCCTCCACATGTTCCACCAGGTCTAGAATTTCTCGCGATGGTGTACGGTCCCATTGTCCCACTGACTCTTTCTTTTCCTCCGCAAGGTTGCATATGAAGAGGTCCATTACCACAGTCTCTGCAATCTGGGCTGGGGTGAGCCAGCTGTGCTGTAGCCACCGGTCCACTAGCCGACACCCCTGTGTGTATTGCTTTTGGGCACAATCTAATTAAATTGCTTTTCAACATAGGCTCTTAAAAATAAAACACAAAAACTGTTACGTTACAATAACATCATGTTTTACATTATGTTGATTGAATGTCACACATGGCTAACATGCCTAGCTAACATTTGAAAACAATTACATAGAATGAATAGTGTTTTATTACTATTGTTTATGGCTTTATTATATTGGTTTAGGCTATGAGTGTCCGGTAAATGTCCAAGAAAATTAAATCCTCCAGGTAAAGTGCAAATGTTCCTAACGAATGCCCTGAAACTGTTATGTGTTCTAAACAACTCAACTTTGTTAAACCTGCACTATGTCACTTTTTGTAAAACTACAGAAATCTACAAAAACTAGCCTATGTTTTAGGACTAGTAAACGTTAGGAACTAACATATTGTATCCAGGGGTTGAAAACATTAATTTAAATAATACAAAATACAGAAAATAATAGAAGAGAAAATTAATTTTCTAAATCTACGTAAAATTTAGGACAGGACAAATGAATGGAACATTACATAGTGCAGCTTTAACAGAGCAAATGTATGATATCAAGGCAACCAAAATTTCCAAGGGTTACAAATACTGATGTGTAGCTACACAGTGAACATACAGTACTTTAAAAGTGTCTTTTCATGACATTACATTTACATATGCTACACAGTATAAGCCATTTGCTTCCCTCACACAGAGTGTCCCACTGTTGGCACAATGCTCGTATTAAATATGTATCCTACATATATCCGGTTTTAATAAACATTTTTCAGTATATCCCTGGCCTCTAGTGAGGTAAGTCATACCACATCCATTATTTTACTGAGGTTATTTTCACCATATGTTCAGTTTTAAGTTATCCAAACTTGCACCGAAATGCATCATGTTGTCACTCTGGTGAAATACTCCTTTAACAGAGAAGTACCATTGTAAGATTAAGGCATAGCTCCACTCATAAATGTCTCAAATAAACAGTGAAGATGGTTTAAGTGGGTCAACAGAGGAGACCATAAAAGGGCCTGTGGCACTGAACCGAAGCTATCATGTTTACGTAGCTCATTGTTCTAAATGTGTAATGTATATCCTAGGGGCTGTGAGGCATGTTGTAGCTCTTGCCTTCATGAACTTTAGGATTATTATGCACATGTGTAACCAGTACATGCTGTGTAACACATGTTCAATTTCTCTCTGTTTCTTTTGCATCCTTAAATGTGTGTTAAATGTCCCATTGACAGTCCTGGAGGAGACACAGAACTGCTCACCATGATTTTGGCACCCCTTGCAGAGAGTGCTGGGTCTGTGCAGAACACATCCAGTAGATCACCTTAAAAGGAGGGGACTCTTACTGTTATCAGAAGTAAAAGGCCACTAACCCAGCTGGTTCCGCCTCAACTGACAGCCTGCCTCGGTTTCATTTGACTAGTTTTCTACTTGCCTGGATTTAATTGTCTGCAATGTGTGTGTGGGTGTGTGTAGTAGTGGGGTTGTAGCTTGGGGTTACATTTAGGGTTAGTTAGGGAAGTGTTCAGAGTCAGCTTAAGGGATTTCTAAGTAGATTTTAGTTAGGTGAAATAAAATAAAAAATATTTAATTTGCCTAAGATCATTTGAGAAACCCAGGGAACACAATTGAAGGTCTTCTGATTGTCTGTCAACCCAGGGCCACGTTTGATAAGTATAATTAAATGCACATCACAACGTCAGTTGAGGATTGATTTGTCTATGCAAACTAATGCTCCAACATTATATTCAATTATTTCATTTATCAAAATCTACACACTTCAACACCCATTAGAGAAATGTAACTTGAGAGATTCTTACAATCAAAAAGCTGATTTGTAAAGCAGTATGAACATTGAATGTATAATATGCCTTAACTATATTGGATGGACTTCTGTACAGCAGTGTGAGTAAATGTACAGCACAAGGGTTTTCCATTCCTGTTGTGACACTGAAACAAACCTTTCCTTTTCATTTCACCACTGTTATGAACCATCTCTAACTAACATTGACAACATTGTAAAAGAAACAAAGAGATCCAAGTTTGGTGGGAAAAGAGAGATTTCTATTACAGAACAAGGTCTACAATTATATTGAAATGATTTTACTTATTAATTTCAGTTAATCCAAACACTGAGGACAACCCGAAGGAAATGTGGTAAAGTACAAAAACATGTTTTTGGTTAGGGTTAGTGTTCATGAATAAAAATCACGATTCAATGAACTTCTAATCATAATTTTGTTTGTTGAAAAATTTTGGAGTATATAATAAAATATGTTCCTGGGTTGCTCAGTTGATAAAGCATAGCCCTTTTATTTCCAAAATTGTAGGTTCCCTTTTTGAGGCAAACAACACTTAAAATGAATGCAAGTCTCTTTGGCAAAAAGCCTCTCCTAAATGGCATAATATTATTATTGTATATATTAATTATTAAATTATTAACTTTTGGCCAAAATGTACTTTTCACACACAAAAGTTTGCTATAAAACACATTGAATATCTTATTGCTGTGCTGAGTTCTCTCTGGTATAGTGGACGCTGATAAGACAAATCAAGAGAATTTGGGGCTACGTCACAGAAAATGGTAGGAAAGAAAATGGTTTTGTGTATCACTTGTGCTATAAATACTGTTGCTCTGTTGAAGAATGATAGACACATTGGTTACTTCTTTTTTTTGGAGGTGGGAGTGTGTATACTGACAAAGAACAACACAATAGAGTTAGCAACATGACACAAATCGATCAGAGCCCAAATCTGTCTTGTTTTTAACCTAAAGCTTTTTTTCAAAACCAATAAAGGACATAGTGATGCTGCGTTTAAAAAATATGTGATGCAATTCCATGTTCAGTGCCAGAGTTTTTAACTAGTCACTTTTATACATTTTCCTGTGGTCGGAAATGACCTAGCAAATATAATTACAACAAAATCATTTAAAATGCTGCCATAAATGTTTATTTGAGCCATCAAAGTATTAAAAAAAATTAAAGAATTATCTGGTAAATCCTCAATAAATTCTTAAGCAAAAATGCTTACATTTAATTACATAAATATAGATGCTTTAAAAATTCAAATAATTTTCCTGACATCCTCACATTTTAAACGCTAATCCTGTAGACCTTAGAAATTTGTTTATTTTCAAGCCCTTCGGTGTAAAAACTGAATTTTTTGATGTTGTATTTTTTTAACCCAGGCTGAACCCAGGTTAGTTATCTAGAAGCAACAAGTGACTGATAGAGCTTGGAGACATCTTAATCATGGAGCACAGCGGGTTACATCACAAACATTGCACAGTGGTTGGCCTCTTAAACTTACACCCCTGTATATATAAGGTGCACCACCTTATAACATATCTGTTACATTCTGTCTACCTGTTTCCTTTTCCGCTTTCTTAGAAAAGAGACAAATATACAAAAAAGGGAGAGATCCCTTTAAGAAAAAGATATCCCTGCAGCATAAAATATTTTTTTTATCCCTTTTTGGCCTAAAGTCACAAGCCTTTAGAGCAATTGTTGGACTTTCAAGAGACACAAACTGTGAATTTATGCCTGGCCAGCCAGAGTATACTATAGGAATTCCAAAGTTTTGCGTCATCTCAAGTACTAAGTTATTTTGTTCCAAATAGGATGACATTGTTCACCTGATCCAGTGTCCATATCCCTAATCCAGGACGCAGGCTGCTCTAGTTAGGCTGAGGCCTACAGATGGAAGTGAGTGTAAGAGCTGCAGAAAAGCCATCCATAAATAAATTTAAAAATAAATTAGGCTTGGCAAACAGCCTCTGGGGAAAAGGTCATTTTTTGTCCAGTGTTGAGCAGCATATAAGGTAAAAAAAGGGAAGTGTCATCTTTCACCACTCAGGCCTGAATATAAACCAGGACATGCCTCTGCATTTAAAAACTGTGTAGCAGTTAAACAATTAAATCCCTGCACCAGGATTGGGTTTTACATTTTCTTTCCTAAACCAATATTATCAAATTTTAACAATAGTCTAAGGGACGTAACAGAAGCTATACTTTTGGAATGATGTTTAATGTTGTAGAGTTTACGCATGACGTGTACTGACGTTTCTGTATTGTTTGTGTAAAGTATGTGTGACATTGATCAGCTGAGTGTAATGAAGATTTGAGTCATTGCTCACACACTAATTGGAGAACATAGCAACTGCTAACATAAACCATAACATTACCAGAATATCACACCAGTGAAAAATAAGTAATGAAATAACTGAAGAAAAACTGGAATTGTAACATTCCTCAGGTATTGTATCACTATATGAACTACACCCTTACTCAAATGGCAATGTTTTTACGTGATAAAAATAATATACCCCAGCAGTTACTTATGAGTGCTAATATTTTGCTTCCCTGCCAAGACTGAAAATGTTAGGGAGGGGAAAACGAAAGAGGCCCTGCTGTGTCTATTTATAGAGCTGGCTGTAAGAAACAACATTGGGTCAATGATTACAAAAGAACCAAATATTTCCAATCCCCCCTCTCCCGCCGGGAACCCGGCCTTATCCTAATTGTGTTCCCACACAAAGTCAGGAAACGGTCTGCTCGTGGAGACACAAGCTAGCCCCACACTCCAGAGGAGAAGAAAACGATTTAGTATATCAACATACGCCCTACAACAGGGTCTCTCACACTGAAAAACAAGGGCCCGCAATTCTCTGAAACAACAGGCTAAACGCTTTTGGTAATGACATATCTTTTCTGTTTCTAAACACCTTTTATTGACTGTTTCTGTGTCATTCTTCTTTAGTTGAGCAAACGGGGCTGCTAATGCTGAAGTCTCAGACGTGCCTAATATATTGCAGAGATGTAGTGGACTGCACAGAATGCTGCACAGAAATTATCAACACCTGAGGGGATAAAGAAAGTTCAGGATCCAGGACTGGGGTGAACTAAACAGAAGGGGCGAGTGAACGGAAGGGGTGAGGGAAAGGCACACATTTCCTCTCCCTCCCCATTTTGACTGAACCAGTTTCTGGGGTGTTAGCCACTGTTTTGCTGGGTGTCAATGGCTCCAGACGTCTGGGGTCTGTCATCAGAATGTCCCCTTGATCGCTTCATTAGCAGCTAATTCAGTACGATGGAGGGCACAGCCCAGGACAGAATTAATTATAGGCAAAAAAACATAGGACACATTACAACCTATAAACTGATGCTTGCACTGTGTGCCCCATGGTAAAAATAGACACCTTGGGAGGTCTTTCTTTTTTTTACAACATTAAAGGCATTTTATCTTATAAATGGTTAAATAAATAAACCATTATGATTACCCTTATTTAACAAATTACTTTTATTTCCTTCCGTTGCCTTTTAAATTCTGTGATTTATGCATTTTGAGATTTAGTTAATTTCGTTATGCAATTATTGTTCTTATGGCAAAGTCTTCCTTTTCTAGTTGAAAATTACCCAATTTGATCAAGGCAACTATCTTTGATAGATTTTTATGAACAGTAAAAATACAACTTAATTGGTAGCTACATTATTGCCTAAAGCTAAAGCAAATCCTTGTAAAAGACATAACATTTTATAAGGCCTAGTGATACCATCATATTATGGGAGATGTGTGTCTTTACAGAGTAATACATTTTCTACAATACAATTCTTAAAAAATTTGTATTATTATTCAACAATATAATAGTTTATTACAGGGATAATTTGGATACAGCAACTATAATTTTGTTGGTTCTTGTAAAGTACCCTACTATTCGATTACTGTCATTGATGTCCCTATCTCTTATTATGTATTTAAACACACCTTTTCTAAATTAAGGTGTAAGTATATTAATACAAATAATTAACACTTTTCAAGGTTATAACTTCAACCATGTGAAAACATGTGAGTGAAATTTTACCAACCATTTTCATTGGCCAGGAGTGTTCCCATAGATACCGTGATGCAGTCCTGTAGTGGGTTGGGCTTTGTTGGACCAGCTGAGAACTATCAGAAATGAGTGCCACTCATTCGCTTTGGCTTTTAATGTAATTGATGAGCAAATTGGAAAGCAGAGGACGAGAGACAACGGTGTGGACCCTCACCTTTAAATTTTCCCTAGGTCGATTTTTTTCTTCCTTATTTCGTTTTAATGCAAATGAGCTTGATGTGAGTAATAGGGAAACAAGATTACTACTTTTTTTCGCTTTCTCACCTTCACAGTGCACCTATCCACTTTTCACCCTTAGTTTATTAACTTTTTATTTTGTGCTACCTCCTCGGATACTTTTGGCTTTAAAACACGGCTTCACCTGGTCACCCCTTTTCTGAAGTCTCACGAAACGGCACCAAGATTTCCTCTGCAACTTTAAAGCACTTCAGGGAAACATCCACCGACAGGGAAAACATATTTTTTTCTTGCACAAAGAAGCGTAAAAGTGACACAATGAGTCTGAAATCTGATTCTGAGCCGAACAACAATGTTGTATCATTGGAAGAGGAGGTAAGGGGAAGATTAGTCCTTGATGTTTTGATATAAGGAAAAAAATAGCCTAATGAGCGTGTCAGTGGGGTTGATGGACAAGGTCTGTGATGATGTCATCAAGTTGCCTACATTTTAAAACTTCGTAGAGAAAAAGTCGTGAAGTTGAAGCACTTCTTTGCAGCAAGGATTTTTACTAGAATAATAGTTTTGACTGTAAGAGTGACCTGTGTCAGATATACATATATATGGACATCGTCACATTTGTTCATGCGTCACTATAAATACTTAAGACTTCCCGAGTAGTGTATCTGGACAAAATCAAGTGAAACGTCTAAAATAGTTTTGGAACGTTAAGCTTAACTCTTCCGCCATTTAAATATCGTAATGGTCGGAGATCTGGGAGGTTCTCTCGTTGTGTTAAGAACTCGAACATAATCTTGATATACTTTTATCATATAATTTAGGAAAATTTTACGGGATATAAGTATTTGGAAACCGTACCATCCGAACATAGTGAGGGGCTGCCAGCGGATGGACATTTTGTGGCACACCTGCTTGTGGAACAAGCGCGCATAACTGAATATAGCCATAATTTGAATTAAAATATTTTAGTATTTTAAAGACCTAGACAGTTTTTAAATTGAGGGTTTCTAACGGGATAGTGTAATTTTTAAACAGCTGCCTTTACATCGTTCTAGACCCCTTGACCTTCGGATTGTTCCTGTGAAGAGTTTGGATTAGTATTTCCTGTGTGGGACGTGTTTATTCATAATTTAACTTAATTGTTATAACGGATGATAATTACATTCTTTGTCTGCTACAGCACTATTATTAAAAAAGTCATGTTTTGTATCAAATGTGATGAATGCAACTGGCAATAGATATACCTATAGTCAATTGTTCGCCTCAGGACTAGCAAAACTTGTTTGTTTCACTGCATTGATTGTACACAATTAAGTTGCAAATTTGAAAATGTATAGGCTGCCTTTGGAACTTGTCTTGATGGCTTTTCAGATATTGCTTAATAATAATAATAATAATATTTATTATTATTATTATTATTATTATTATTTATTATTATTATTATTATTATTATTAAATCTTTTTGTAACTAGGCTTGTTGGTGAGGAATAGAAACAGCGTTCCTATGATCTCAGGCTGCTCCAACAGATTTTACAATTAGTCAGCTCTAATGGCTGTGTGAAAGTCTTTGTCACCAAAATATGAGTTGTGTAGGATATTTCCATTATTTACATGTGCACCTCCTGTATAATCACAGGCTGATCCAACAGCTGTACAGTACATGGGTTGTATACACATCTTTATGGAAGTATATGTATTGTGTGTGCAATGTCGCTTGAACAAGACTGAACAATATCCTTAAACCTAACAGCTCAAGGGTGGCTGTCAATATTAACCAAGACCCCATTCTCTGAAGTTTCACTAGATTCTGTTTCAGTAGAGTAAGAAATGCACAAACTAAACTAATTTCCAATGGAAGGACAGTAGGAAAATTAACCACTCTAATAAATGTTTAACTGCTTTCTGCAGCTCCAAATTTGGTGAGTACTAAACGTATTCTGACATAACATTGAGAAAGCTGACTTAACAGTACATTTTATCTGAGGAAAAGTCATTAAAGCTTTGAAGCTCAGCTACTTAGGCACTATAGATCCATCTGAGTATTGACTTAGTTCTCCTTGCCAATGCCTTAGCTTGACAGGTAATTGATGAGACTTGTTTTGAATTGTAAATATAGATTTCATTGCTTTTCATTAGAAGTTATTAAAAACAACCTAATCATCTTTTTTGGCAAATCCTGGGCATCAGTAAATTGCACTGTGTAACGCCCACGTTGAAGTTTGCTTAACCTATGTAGAGATCATACTGAAATATGCTGTCGTTCCAATTAAATAATTTTAAATATTTCAAGATGTACTTTATGGAAATTAGATATGTTTTTAGGTGATTCCAAGTGGTTCAACTTGACCAGGAAGCTCCTCACACTTTTGCTCCCTCAACCCTGGCCAGCTGAATAGAACTTCCTTTGATGGTTGCATGGCTTTTAACCAATGACAGCTCTACAATGCCCAATCATATGCCTTTAAAATTACCAATATTAAATGATTCAGTAGGAGGCACTATAACAATGTAGTTTTCAGCTCAGTTGAACCTACCATTTTTCTGAGGCTGTTGTGACCTTTCTCAGACAAGTTGCTAAAGGCTCAGTTTAGAGTAAATTCTGACCTCTCTCTCCCCCCCTACACACAAAAACACTCACTCTGGTCTTTTGACCATCACATCAGACTGTAGAACAGGTTTTATTTATTTTCGAGTTGAAATGGAGTGAAATACCGTTAGACAGGAAATAACTTTGCTGTGTAGCCGGTGTTCTACAGTGGGCCCTGTGCATTTTGAATAATTAAGTCAAAAGCTAATTTACTATAACAATTTAGTAATAGGATCAATTGGTTTGGAGTGTGCTGTTCTGACTTTAAAGATACAACCTAGATTTCAATACATTATCCTGCGTCTTACCAGTGAATGGAGGTTCAGAATTATTTTATCAACATGTTAGATCCTTCACAGGTCAACAGCAGTGCTACTGCCATGTGTTGATAGAGTTCGAAGTACCTGTAGACTGCAGGACAATGGCAAAAGCTTTCAGTATTTGTAGCAAAGTGTTTCATCCCTAATACCTAGATGAACCAATGCACTTGTTGACATCTGATTTGTGTAGAATTCCTTGCTGTGAGAAAATTACTGTCTTTTAGTGACCAGTTTACCAGAAAGCTGTACAATCTGGATTTCATTATAATATCATAAAAAGCTATTTTATGAAGTGCTTGTTTTTGCAATTTGAATAGGAATTGCAATGAGAACATGAAAGTTGTGCTTCCACAGTGTTTGTCAATTGGCACTGCGTTGTGTAGTAAGGAATCAATAGAAATTGCATTATAATATAAATATAGTTTTTACATAATTTGTAAGCTGATCGGTTGATATAGAAAATGTTTTTTTTATGGCTTGAATTCTACTAATGGAGCCTCTTTTTTATAAAACCTTACCTGTAAGTCTTACAACATTGCTCCATTGCAAAGAAATGGTTGGTGGTCAGGCATGCCTAGGAAAGAGGTCTAATTGGACCCCCTTTTGCCCTCAGGACTGTGTACATTTTTTTTGGGCTGATTCAACAAGGTGCTGGAAACATTTGGTCTGTATTGACTGTGGAGGCCATTTGAGTACAGTGAAATTGTCATGTTCAAGAAACCAGTTTGAGGTGTGAGCTATTTGACATGGCATGTTACCCTGCTAGAAGTAGCCATTAGAAGTTGAGTCCGTTGTGGTCATAAAGGGATGGACACGGTCAGCAACAATCAGGTTGACTGTGGAACTTTTAAATGATGCTTAATTGGTACTAAGGATCCCAAAGTGTACCAAGAAAAAAGTTTCCCCCACACCATTGCACCACCATCCTGGCACTTGTTAGAAGGCAGGATGGATACATGCTTTCAGGTTGTTTATGGCAAATTCTGACACTATCATCTGAATAATGCTGTGGAATTTGAGACTCATCAGACCAGGCAATGGTTTTCCAATCTCTATTGTTTAATTTTGGTGGGCCCATGCAAATTATAGCCTCCATTTCCTGTTCCTAGCTGACAGGCATGACACCTGGTGTGGTCCTCTCTTGCTGTAGCCCATCTACTTCAAAGTTTGACGTGTTGTGGGTTCAGGGATGGCCTTCTGCATACCTTGGTTGTAACGAGTGGTTATTTGAGTTCCTGTTGCCTTTTTAAATAAGTCTGGCTATTCTCCTTTGACCTCTGCCATCAACAAGGCATTTTCACCCAGAGAACTGCTGCTCACTGGATATATTTGCTTTGGACCATATTCTGTAAAATCCTAAAAATGGTTGTGTGGGAAAATCCTAGTAGATCAGCACTTTCTTAAATACTCAAACCAGCCCATATGGCACCAACAACCATGCTATGTACAAAGTCACTCCACCATTCTGATGCTTGGTTTTGACTTCAGCAGATTGGATCTGACCATGTCTACATGCCTAAATGCAATGACTTGCTGCCACATGATTGGCTGATTTTTATATTTGCATTAACAAGCAATTGAACAGGTGTACCTAATAAAGTGGCTGGTGAGTGTATATGCAAGTGGTCACTGGTGAAGTTCTTTAAACAGCAATGACATTTAAATATTAGCTGATCATACTGTGAGGTCATAGTCTTGGGAATGGAATTGTGGTTATTGTGCTTTTCAGTTTTGCTCAGTGGGTAGAGAGCATGGTGCTTGCAATGCCATTGTTGTGAGTTCAAATCTCCCCATCGGTGACAATGGAGAGAAGGAGGATTTGAATGCATTAACTTGTGTAAGTTGCTCTGGATAAATAATGTACTGAATGACTCCAATATGTTGTCGTATTTATCCTGAATCCAAACAGATTGTAAACCTTTCCTGGACCACAATCTCCCCTTTTAATATCCAGCAATTTTGAAGCTTTGGAGATGCTTGACTATTATAATTTTATTATTTATTAATTGGGTGCTGTTCAGAAAAGCTCTTAATCCAGGACTAATTCCTCACTTCTGTCTGTTAAATGGCTTCTACCGACATGTAATTCACCCTTTTTGCACTTAATCATCTGGTTCCATTTAAAATGAATGCAAAGGCTTTCTAAATTCTGCAAAAAGACATGCTTGTATGAGCTCGAAGTACTTGTTTTGTTCCTTTGAAAGCCTGGCTCACGTTGTCCTGTCTGGTGGGAAAACATCTTCACAGATTAGCTGCGCATGTAGAAGGGGCAGTAGTATATTAAATGTATGAAGTTTTCTGAGATTTGCTTGAATCCCTTTGGGTTAAGCAAACTTGCTAAGAATGCTCCAATACAGCCCCTAAAAGGTAGCAGAGCAAGTGTGTCTCTCTCTGTTGTTTCCAGTGTCTTTGTGTCAGGTCTGTTATTTCTTTGGAACAGACCTGGAAAAACTAGACTCAGTGCAATGTCACTGATACAGTATGCTTGACCGTCAAAATGCAAGATCAAAATATAAACTTTGTTTTAGTCACTGTTCAAATTGTGTGATTTGTGTAATTGTATAGTTTTTGACATGTCATCACAAACTTGTTAAACTGTAAATCCAATTTACTATAGCCTGTTTTTATTGTAGAACAAATTCAGGCCTACACTTTCTGATGTCTACGTATGTAAGGCTTCTCTCATAAGCCTTGATTTGCATCATCACTAGACTCATTCTGACATTAGTAATACTTATTCTTGAACTTGAATCGGTAGTAAGCCACTTCACCTCAATGAACAAATAAGAGGGAAATGCACAACTTACTTTACATGAATTGGCATCCTTCTCTTACTTTAAAGTAGGGTTATTTCTGTAATGGTCTTGGTACTGGCTATATTATATTTATTATATTACCCTATGCCCATCCACTCAACCAAAAATGTCAATGAACCCCAAAGCTGGTCATGTTGCCATGAACATTTTTAGTTATTTTTTTGTAGCATTGAAACCTGGCGTAGTCATGTTTGAATCAGGTCATGCACATTATCCTAGCCTTCACTCTCAATTGCACTCTTGTGTGTTTACACAACTATGGCAACTTAAATGACACTTTAGTAGCATGCATCACAAAATTACCAATTTGTGATTCCAGGTGCGAACACTTTTTGTCAGTGGCCTTCCAGTGGACATCAAGCCAAGAGAACTCTACTTGCTCTTCAGACCATTCAAGGTAGGCCAGAACCTCACCTTCAGTTAACTTTTCCATTCCAACACTTTTTTACATAATAGTCTTGGCATGCTTGACAATATACCATCCTGTCTTTTTGCTATTTAATTTGTGATATAATGCTGTTTGGGGTTTTATTTGCATTTGCAGGGTTACGAAGGGTCCCTCATCAAGTTGACATCAAAGCAGGTGAGATTATACCCATATCCACATTTTGAGTGAGGCGGAAGTTTCAAATGCTTTGACATTCCTGCTCCGTGTATTAGATTAGTTGTTTTTTCAATTGTTCTTTAATTACTACTGCTGACAAGTGTGTGGAAAGGTACATTTTATCTAAACTAAAAACTGTCGACCTTTGCATCTGTGACTCAATGTTTCTCTCTTCCAGCCTGTCGGCTTTGTTACTTTCGACAACCGGACCGGTGCTGAAGCTGCAAAGAACGCGTTAAATGTAAGCAGCCGTCAATAGGCTGACGCAAAGCTAGCACTGGATGGTTGAGCAGACCTCTTCATCCTCCACATAGGACAGAACGTTAACCTCTGCCTCTGTTTCGAAAGAACACTGGACATGTCAAGGTCTCAACTCGCCGGCAAGACAAGCTACTTGTCCATTTCCCCAAATGTAGTTGAAAACAGCCACATTTTGGCATTAACTTTGGGCTCTACATATTTTCACACTGCAGGCTTTTGTTAATGTATAGCTAATATAACAACTGAAAGCTCCCACTTTACATATTCAGAAGCTCCACTCATGTTTTATCTTGTAGCACTGTCTTCAAGGGTTTCTACTGAAGTTTCACCCCAGTATTGAGTAGGACCACCTGCATGCACATTGGCACAGACTAAAGAGCACCGTGCACTTTGCCGATTTTTAGTCCCCCCCCACACTCCTTACAGTGTTCCCCATGTCTCCGTAGGGGATCCGCTTTGACCCTGAGAGTCCCCAGACCCTGCGTTTAGAGTTCGCTAAAGCCAACACGAAGATGGCAAAGAGTAAGCTGATGGCCACACCGAACCCCACAAATATCCACCCAGCTCTAGGAGCTCACTTCATTGCACGGGACCCATGTAAGTTTGACGCTGCACCCTAGAAAATCTCACCACGTGCACATACTGTAGGCTACCCCTCCCCCTACATTTCTTTTGCCCTTATCCATTTCTTTTGCTTTTTCCTTCTACAGTTTTCCTTAGACAATACTGGATTAACTAATTCACCTTTACACATGCAGACTCAGATTTTCTTCTGTTACTGTCTTTAGTTTTCTGTAGTTTGACATGAAAAAGGGTAGGCTGGTCAAACACTACTAGTGGAATTGATAGAATTTACATGGAAACAAACTATTTATTAATCAAATGTAGGCACTGTTTTCATTGCATGGCCCAATTGGAGCTGTACAGCTACATTATTACGACCAGGACTCTGAATCCTGGAAGCGGCTAAAGGTGGTACGAAATAGGTTTAAAGCGGAGCCTTTGCCATTGGAGGGACATGTTAAACTTTGATTCACATGAACCTGCTGTGTAGTTGCAAATGCAAGCCTATAATCATATATTGGACATGAAAAAGTCAGATCTGTACTGTATGTACTCTAGAACAAGCAACAGCAACTACTAGGAAAGTGCAGTTTGAGTGGTCTCATGGTGTATGATTTGAACATCTTGGAATTGAGCCTTGTAAGTTTGTTAAATAATAACACATTTTCTGTATTGCTTTTAAAAAAAATATTCATCAGTCTGACACATTTTCCAAGGTGTAAGAAATTGCATAATGGACTTGTTTTCATGCATCAGTGATCATTGGTTCACAAATCCGCTTGAGGCAGAGTTTACATTTAGAAACTCCTGGCTATTAGTCAATAGAAAAACAATTTCCCTTCGCTCTATACATAAGTTGAACTGGATCACCTATTTGATTACCCTTCCTCTATATAATTCATTCATGTTGATGTTTTTGTCCTCTATGTACATTGAGCAGATGTTTGCTTCATTACATTTAGTCTAATAAAGCGTATGCATTACAGTATCTGAGTGTTTCTTTCTCCATATAGATGACCTAACAGGGGCAGCACTGATCCCAGCCTCTCCGGAGGCATGGGCCCCTTACCCCCTGTATACCACAGAGCTGACACCCGGGCTCCCCCACGCAGCATTCACCTACCCAGCTGCGGCCGCAGCCGCCGCTGCCCTCCACGCCCAGGTGAGTGACCAGCTGGTGGGTTTACTGCCTCTTTCCGATTCAGTGAAGCCCATGACCACACATCAAGCAGGAACATGTATGGATATGCAACACATGAGTATATGTATCAGTGTCATTATTTTTCCTTTAAATGAAAGCTAGTTCTTGATTGTTTGTAATTCAAAGTGAAATTAGTTACTTGACACAGAGGAACAAATTGCGAGCTTATCCACTCTTCTAAATGTACAGCCATACTCTAAAGAGACCGTTTTGTACATTGACCTCAATGACCTGCCTGTGTCTTATTTGAAACGGCAGCTATGGAGTAAAACACGTGTCCAACCTCAGTCCACTTTACACTATTTTTTTTAATTCCTCCTTACAGCATTCCTGTGAGCAGCGATCGTTGCTAAGAGATCACAACAGAAAATCTGTTTTTAATTGGCTCTGCTGCTGTTGTTGAGTGAATCTGTTCCCTTCCGAACTCCCTGTTAAAGTTTAGCCAAGTCCTCTACTGTTTTGGCTGTTTCATGACCTCTTACAGTGCCAATTGTAGAACTTGAGCTGTATAAATGAAAGTGACCACTTTACAAATGCTGAGAAGCTGTTTTATTTTTTTATTTTTCTCATTGAATTCAGAATTTTGACATGAGAGGTGTGGGGTATGGTGTTGCCTCACATTATTTCTCTTGATCGAAATCAACTTTCTTGGTTTCTGTTTTCTAAATTCAGTCCTCAAGCCCCTTCGAACTGTACACCTTTGTGCCTGTAGCCCCTCAAGGAGCAATGTTTAGTAATGCTGCAGCAATAAATGTTACATTTCCAGAGTTTCTGGGGCTACTTGCGTACCTGTGTTAGGCTAAACTCTCTTTAATTTCCCCAGATATGCATTTTTCAGTGAAATCTCATTTTAATTGTATTCAAAGTCTGTGGTCCATCACTCTTGACTAGCAAGGTATGATTAAGGCCCATGGACTAGCTGGCTCTGGCATTCCTGCATGTTTCCATGGCAATAGCTCAGTGAGAGGTAAAAGGGTCAAAGTAAATCAGTCAACTTTTTTATTTTTTCCCCCAGCACCAAATGTACCAACTTCCCTGTCCTGCAAAGCTACTAGTCTGGCTAGTAATCAGGAGTCCCATTAGGGCAACACAAAACAGATTTGACCATGTGTCCATCTGTTTAGGGCACGAACATTGCCATTTAAGGCACCAACATGTTCAAGGAGGACGGATGTACAACTTCATTTTGGTAACCCTTATTTTGACATTGCCAGTAAAAACTCACTGTTTATGTTTTGTAAGACTTAACTGGAAGAACCTCTTTGAACACTGTCATGACCATTAAAGCCATCTGCCATTTTAATGTAACTGTAACTGATTCCTCTTTATGATATACCGACAGAAAGTCTTCACTTAACTTCACTATGTAGCATTACATTGATTGGTCCTGTTGGTCTGAATTTAAAAAAAATATTTTTATATAAATGTTTTTATTGAACATGAATAGTACAGGGACAATATAACACATTTCTGCATTTGTTTTTTAGTTAGATTGTGAAATCTATTGCTCTTATTTTCTGATCTACCCCCATTTCCACATTAAAATCAGTTAAGACAGTGGTCATGAAAAGTTGTTTTATTTATTATTATGGCCTATTAAAGGAACACTTCAGATGCCTAAACAGCTCAAAATCATATTTCCGACACCACAGTCACCCAAAACACCTCAGCACGTTCAATATTTCCAGTGTTACTCAGCCAGTGTCCTGAAAATCTGAAAGACATTACCGCAACATTTTTTTGTTAGATCATTTCACTTCTCTTTATTTGACCTGTTTTATTCTCCAATTGACTCGTTTCACTTAGTGGCTGAGTTGGGGAATACAGAATGCACTGAGGTGTGTTTAGTGACTGGTGGCAGAGAAATACAATTCAAGAGCAAACTAAAGCTAGAATCATACACAGCAAATTTGCCTGTGTTAAATGAACACTTTCCAGTGTAGACTCAGACACTGAACCAGTGTTAAGTGATAACAGTGGGTAGTGTTAAAACTAGGGTTAACACTTAACATTAATAACACTGGGTTGTGTTATCACTGAATGTTGATTCAGTGTCTAGAACACTATCAATGGACTCAGATCTAAATCTAGAACATTTCTCATTAAATTGTTTTAATTGAACCAGGGCTTATATAAAAGTGAGTGATTCATTTCAAAGGTGCAATAAGCTAGATACCTTAGCAAGATACAATAAACCTAGGTAGCTAAGTTGTTACAGTGGGTGAGTGCGGTGTTTAGCGTTGCCTGGAATTGGAACTAGCTGCCTGAAGCAGCTAAAAGTTGTGTGTGTGTCACGAGAAGTTCTATCCAGCAGCAGTGCAGTTTAGCCGAGAGAGCACAGGAAATTGTGCTAGCTCGCGCATCATGTCTAACACAGTGAACCAACAGGAAAACAATACTACAATAGTGAAGTAGATTCACAAAAAATAATGACTTTAGATGGACGTAGACTGTTTATTTTGCCTAAAGGTGACAACTTTGCAGTCCTGTTTTTTTACATTCACAATATGTCTTCAATAAAATGCATAATCAATTTGAAGTTTAACATAGCTTAAACTTAACATTAGCTTTCTAACGTTTGACCAGCCAATAAGTTAACTAAAAATACACTTTACATACCTTTCCTTGTGGGTTTTGTAGTGACAGAAGAATTAAGGCAAAGTTGCTTTTGTCTTTCTACCGACATCAACAACATATTCCTTGTATCCAAATTGTATTATTTCTGGAATTGCTCGCTTCAGGATAGCTGCCTTGTGCGTTGGCCCCTGCTTGTGATGCGTGCCTATAGTTAGGTTTGCGCACATTGATCTAGAATCCACCCACCTAGTTTAAAAAACAAATGGTAACTTCTCATTATTAAATAAGAGGAATGCAAATATTTAATCACTCAAAAAGTAAAGTCATTTCGAGTCATCTGTGTCAAGTCTCAAGTCATGAATATCAAGTCGAGTCTTATCAATTTTAGCCAAGCGAGTCTCAAGTCCTCAAATTTGCGACTCAAGTCTGATTCGAGTCATGTAACTTGAGTCCCCCATGTGTACTGTATGTCGGTTTATAGTATTTCCTTTCAGTTAGGCCCTATTGAGATCTTGACTGCCAGATGAGAGATCTTAACCATTGTGGCCTCATCAGTCATGTAAGAGTGAACTTGCACACACTAGGCCAGTGGTCCTCAAACCCTTCCATGGAGGGCCTAGTGTATGCTGGTTTTTGGTCTTTCCCTTCAATTAGAGCATAATTAGGACCTAAACTGCCAGGTGAGGGGAGATCCTAACCAATTAGTGAGCAACTCCATTAGGCTTGTACAAGGTAAGAGCGAAAACCTGTATACACTAGGCCCTCCATGGAAGGGTTTGAGGACCACTGCACTAGGCCCTTCATGGAACTGGTGTGACACTTGTGATCTATGGGAAAAGATGTCATTACACATTATTACACAACTTCTAACTTATTTGTTTTGGTGTCTTTGTATGGATTACTTGGGTTGTTACAAACATCTGAACATTTAATGTCAATAGCACCTTTGGAAATATATTTACTGAGAAAAATGGTGACGTGTCCAATACTTATTTCACCCGCTGTATATCTACACTATATAAACAATATAATGTCTGCATTCTGTAATGTAAACAGTACATTTTAGAAAAATCAACTTATGGTGCAGGAGATTAATAGAATATGAGCAGGGTATCTATATCTTTAGTTATTAGCTGTGTGCGCGTGGGAGGGAGCAGAGTCTGTTTGGTTTTGGGGAATGTTCCTGAGGCCTACTGCTGTAGGAAAGAAACGGTTCTTGTGGCGAGAGGTCTTGGTCTTGATAGACCTCAACCTTGTGCTTGAAGGAAGATTTCTGAATGGTCAATTTCTGGGGTGTGAGGGATGGGATTGCAGCTAATCACCCATTCTGTGGAGTGGATGATGCGCTGCAGCCTGCCCTTACTCTGCAGCCACCGCCAAGGACATCAAACTGATGGTCAGGATGGCAGTGTAAAAGTGCACCATCATAGTCTCTTGCAGGTTAAACTTCTGCAGTTGCTGCAGGAAATAGGGGCACAGATGGCTCAGTGGTTAGAGAATCCAACTTGTAGTTGGAAGGTTGCTGGTTTGATTCCTGACTGCCAAATGTCGTTGTGACCTTAGGCAAGGCACTTCACCATTGCTCCGTGGAATGTCCCTGTAATTACTGTTAGTCGGTCTAGAAAAGAGCATCTGCTGAATGAAGAAAAATTATTTAAATGTATCCTTTGCTCTGTTTTTGTGAGGGAGCTGATGTTCAGTTGTGCTTTCTGTCTTCAGTGAAAGCATACAACCATTTGTTACGTAGGAACTAACAAACTATTGGTTGTATGCTTTCACTGAAGACAGAAAGCAAAACTGTAGTATCAATTTTCCACTAGAAATTTACATTTAGAAATTCTACACTACACCAGTGTTCTGTCAGGGGTGTTCCTCCTGCCATATTCTACAGTACATGCGCGTTCCTTTTCCATAATGTAGCCTACTAGCAAATACTGGTACTGTGAGCCTCTGAACAACTTAAAGCTCAGTCTGCCCATCGCTAGTAATGGATACATAGAATTAAAAAATGTGTCTGTAAATCCTGGGTGATTTTTATATATTTTTTCCATATCAGTGACATATTTTTTCATATAGCTAGCAACTAGGAGTGGAATGGTACAGAAGTCAAGGTTTGGTTCATACCTCGGTTCAGACATCACGGTTTGGTACGAGTTTGGTACAAATTTGTTTACAAAGCTAAACAAAAATGCAGAACGCAATATTTTTATTGTGCATGTCTCAAGCTGTACCATCTAGTGTCATACAGTTTCTCCCCTGAGCTAGCACATCTGGGTGATTGCGTCTGATATCCGTTAGCATGTTAGATGTAATGTATTTCCACTCACATACCCAACAGCTGCTGAACAACGCTGACACACAGTCCTCATCTTGTCCTCCACCCTATCGCCTGTACTGTAACTGATGCATACAATCTATGACTGTAACTGACTGGGAAACCGAAGTCTTCCCAACTTGCCATCATAGAGGTCGGCAGGTCCTCTAACTCTTGTGGTTTGCCACCAATACTAATCCTTAGTGCTGACTCACTCAGCAGACCGTCGATCTGACAAACTGCATACATAGGTGGAGCTCGGCTACTTCGCTTCAGAGCTAAGGTGGGGCTACAGATTAGGTGTCCATAAACAACTTGCGTATCTAACGGTAGATCTGCATTACATTAATTTGCACGTTAGTTCTAATTTATACGGAGTATTCTCCGTTTAAATTCACGCACCGAACCGTGACGCCCGTACCGTTTCGGTTCAATACGAATACATGTACCGTTCCACCCCTACTAGCTACGGTATGAACACCGTTGTTGAAGTTTACATGTAAATGCATCTCTATTCATAGCGTTGCCAACGTGTTTGAATCATTTGCTCACCGAGAGTACAATGATTACAATATGGTTTCTACTACATTTTGTCAAGTCCTGGTCCGCAGTCAGCACTGAAATTTGAACTGCAAATGTAACGAATGATCATTGTTCTTGTGCATATCCCTACCACACATTGCTGAGCTGTGTGCTACATTGATTCTTGAGCAAATATAGATTATTCACAAGTGATAAGCTAGTATACAATTTGAATACATCCTCTAAATAGACTGAGATAAAATAACATGCATTTGCTGGGACTCGAACATACAACGTAGGCATTTAATCACCTTAACCGCTATGCCACTCCGGCTGTGCATGTGGGTGAACAACATAGTGGATATACTAACGTTAAGAAAAATAATTTAAAGGAAATATGATGTAGCCTATTAAAATTTTGTTCAATAGAGAACAGTGATAGTACAGCTATAATTGTGTACAGATTATAATAAACAATCAAATACCTTAAAGTATTATGATTAGGTGATTATCCCTGTTTGGAGAATGTCTGTTTGAAGTGACTTTCTCATTTTACACAACGTCTGCAATGCTTAGTGCAAATGCGAACACAAACATGCGTCTTTTGGATTTGCTTTCACAAAGGTGTCTCATTTGATCTAATTAGGGAAGGAGATGTAAACTATTGACACGTGTACTAAATACTACAAATTCTTGACCTGCAATGCAAATGATGTTCTTCTGGACATGTAGGAATATGTTTTTAGAATGGATTTGAATTTGATCACATCAATGTGACATTTCGCAGAAGTAGAACAGAGCTAGTTTTATATAGGTCAAATGTGTACTTAATTTCTGAAATTCATAGTTGTATCCTATTTAACTGCTCCATTGTGCCAAGTTTGCATACTTATCCTTTGTCTATTTAAATTAATTACACTGTGATGCTGCCTGTACAAAACCTGGTGCTATAATGGTAAAGATGCCCAGATGAGTCCTGCCAACTTTCTACCTGGAAAGCGACTGTGGTTTGAAGTTGCTCCTAGATTCTGATTGTATTTTGTATGATTGTATTTTGTATGATTGTATTTTGTATGTACTCTACTTCTCTGAGGAGTGAAGTTGGGACAAGGGGAGGAGAAGCTGATCCCTGATGTCTACCTTTTGGAAACTTAAACCCTAGTCTCTGGCTATAAAGGAGCCCCAACCAGCGCACTTCATAACCATTTACAGCAGCCTTTTTGTTACTTGGACGTTTGGACCTACAATACACTGGCTCCACATTGGTTTCCCACCCATACATGAACAGGCTTCCTCTTATCCACTTTGCAAAGGAAGTTAATTGTAAAGTCTATTTCCCAAGCCCAATGGGGCCAGTGAAATGTGCGGATTTTAAAAAGTGATGCAACCACAGCATATGGAAGTGTCGCCCACATTGTACGCCTGTTTGTTTCTTGGTGCCCTTGGCTGAAACGTACTGTACATGCTCTGATACTTGGCACAGTGCAATGGAGGGAAGGACAGGAAAACTAATGGCGAAGTGGTGAAAGATGCTTGAATTGGGCCTGAATACAGTAGCTTTCTTCTACTGCCTTTTGGACAGTCTCTAGAGTAGACTGACTTGTGCTTGCTACCTGTAGAATTGCATGTTAATTGTCTATTTTTTGATAAAGCTCTTGTCTATTGTTTATAAATGTGGTCATCACTACAGTGAATTCCTGGTTTTAATTTAAACAGCCCTGCTGAAAATAAATGTATGCATCTCAATCACAGTCTAACATTAATACCCTTGAAAATTGGGCATCTTCCCACAGAAAATGACTAGTAGGCAGAATGACGCAGTGTTGTTCGTTACACTCCAGATTTAACTGCAGCACACTTTGAATTGTAGCACACTAGACGTTGAACATGGGCATGGCGATTGATCAGTGGGTTGTGTAGCAAATAATATTGGTGTGGTTGTGTAGACTTGGCTTAGCCTTAACCTCAGTGCTTCCTCTTCACTACATTGTTATTCTGAGTTTGTCCTCTAAGTCTACTTTGTTTCCTAGATGCGTTGGTATCCATCCCCATCTGAAAGCTCACAGCCAGGATGGAAATCCCGTCAGTTCTGTTAAGTGCTGCAGTAAGTATGCCACACTTGAAGAAACCTTGCTCACACTGACTGCATTCTAAATGTCACCCAGTTGTTTTACAGCACAATACATGTGGCTTCTACTTCCATAGAGCTCTGGGGTCTCATTTATAACCGTGGCATACGCACAAAAGAAGTACGCAGCTCTCTACGCAATAATTGGGAATTAAAAAAGCAAACTTGACGTAAAAATGTGCGGTCCTTCATGGCAACTCTGGCCCATCAGTTGGCACAGAAGCGGGTGAAATGAGAAATGACGACATGCCGTTAGATGGATGAAACGCGTGACGCTGTCTCAAACGGCAGAGCATTGTGTAGTTAAACAAAATCGAAATACTGCCTCTCATTAATATGAACATTTCACAAAGCCATTCTCACAATCAACAGCCTGTGGTGAAATGCAAATAAAATAAAACAAGATTGTAGCCAACGTAAATGCAAATGGCACATTTGCAAAAAGAACACTCAAATATGTTCTGTAATTATATTGGCATGTTATATAATTCATCCTCATAAATAATACGGTAAACAGAACAATATAATGTTTAAAACTGATTCTTGTCGATGTCTCTCTCTGGAGTAGAAAGACAAATAGATGATATATAGATCGATCGATTGATAAATATTCATTGTCCATTGGGTAAAGTAGTTTTCATAGTACATGTCGTCATCAGCTACAGAATCATAATGTTCATTTGTGTTTAGTTCATTTCATTTTTAAATGTGTTCCATCGTGACGCATGTCTTAACCATTTTGAAAGGTTGAAAAAATTCAAATTACGCAGAACAATTTCCCATTTACAATTAGATTAATACCCGACATCTGTAGATTACAGTCAAATGGATGGTTATAAAAAGCCATTCCATCACAATGCGTATTGGCGCACAATGGCTTAACTTGCGCTGTTAGAAAATAATAACAATAACAATAGCCTAATAGTGCATTTTATTTAGTGGCACCTTTCATAATAACAGGATTTCTGGCGACTGGCACTTTCCACAGGGAATTGGCTGACAGGTCAGGGTTATGCCAGACGTGTTACGTATAATAGGCTTGTCGCATAATTGGCCTACATGAAGTTTCCGTACACCGCGGGTGAACAGGTAAACACACAAGCACAATTTGCAGCTATGTCCGGTTTCCCAACTATATCAGTGCTATTGACTGCACTCATGTTGCCATAAGGGCACCGATGGAGAGAAAATGCTGTCATTAATCAAGCATTTTCATTCCAATATCCAAATAATTTATGATGCAGAAGACTTGTTGCTCACTAATTTAACTAATCTTCCCCCAACCATGGCACCTTTCACAATTAAGCGTTAGACGCTTTTTGGCGTCGACTTGGATGTCTGACCACTTCTGCCTATGGTCCGACTCTTAGGCTGCATTCACAGTGTCCGCAAACTTTTGCCACTCAAACGCCTTTTTGGCATTAGTAATGGGCACACTGGGCCCTCCAAACAACATTTTCCTCTTTTACAACTAGAGTTGATTGTGATTTATAAAAGGGAAAACGGCGTAGGACGTGCGTGCGCACAGTTTTATAAATCTGAATATTTCTTTGCGTAAGCATGTCCTATATTTTGTCTGTATGCCACTTCTGATGCAAATCCACCACAAAGTTTTATAAATGAGGTCCCTGGTCACAATTAATGCACTTGAATGGGGCTCTCTAAACCAGTGTAACTCCCTGAAGGGTTTTAATCTGAATTGAGTTGTAACTTGACTCAAATTGGTTTTACTACATTTGGGTTTTAAGTTAACCAACAGGACAGACTTCAGGGAATATTTAAAGAAGCCTTGCATAGTGTGCTCTAAATAGACTTGTATGGACATCAGAATGGTTGTTGTGAGGGATTTGCCAAAAGTCCAATGAAATCAGTTAAAATGTATTACATCCAAATTGAGTCTTCCAGCTCTGGGGCATTTTAAATGTTGTTGTATTTGTATAATTCTTAACAATACACATTTAGTACATTAGATACTTTGTAACAGTACATGGTTATATTTTAATAAATATTCTCTTGCTTTCCCCAGATGACATTCAGCACCTGACTGTTAAGTATTTTTATTTTTTTCCTCCCTTCTACATGGAGTAAAAGTATTCTGAACTCAATTTAATTTAAAATCAGGTTTATTTAATGGACATCAAGGTGCATTACCGATGTTACGTTTTTTGTGGGGAAATTGAGTGGAGGAATTTTGAAAACATCTTGCGGATGACAATCTGCAGTGGAGACCTCCCTGCGGCTGACCTTTGACCTTTGACGGTACAGTCTCTGCACTTCCACGGGGGCGGGTGGTGGGGGGGGAATGCAAGGCTACTTCACATTGGAAGTGGACCTAGCTATGTGCTGAAGAAACCTAGCTGCTCTCTTATTGGGTGTGGGCAGGATGTAGACAATCAATATGCATGTTGAGGTATCTGGCATGAATTAGAATGCAAGACAATGGTGTCCTCATTTTACAGTGCTTGTTGCCATATTAGCAAGGTCTTGGTAGACTCCGTACAGTATGTTTTTATTGAGTCTTGCTACTGTGAAGATTAGCTAGGCTTGATTTGCTTATGTTACCTGCGAAGTAGAGGCAGATAAGACATTTTGTCTTTGTTTTTTTACATTTATTTTGTGTTGTAGTTGTTCTGAATGGATTCTATATGCACTGGGTTGTAATTTTTCCTTCCTATCTGACCTTTAACTGTAAACCTGTCAAATATGGCTGACGCCATCGGTAACCTCAAACCTTTGAATGCATCCATTAACGACCCAGTTTTGCCAAAATATCTGTTATATTTAGAGTATATTTGAACAAAAAACGAGTACAAGTATTTTCGTACGTCTGTGTAATAAATATTTATGCCTTTTTGTGCAATTAAAATAAGTAATCTGTATCCGTTGTTTAGTCTGTCCTTGTGGTTTTCTTTGGTGTTATTTTTTATGGATGTTATATACTGTGTAATATCCTGTTTGAAGTAGAAATAAAGTGCAATTTTCTTTGGCTTGTTAAATACTGAACTATGACCGTGGCAGTTAGAACTGTTAGTGTACATGGACTGCTATAATGAGATTGCTGTAAAATGAAATGCTGATCATTCAGAATGTGAAACTGGATAATAAACAGATTGATCTGAAATTGTGCATTTTTTAAAACACACTGTACATTGCAAATTAATAGCATTCAAATTATTGAACTTCATAGATCAGAAATAAAAATGGGTTTTGGTATGTGGTTCCTTGTCATGTCCTTGAAAGAACCAATCTTCAGCAAGTCTTTGTTACTTTGTGCTTAGTGAAGAATGAGGAATCTCCCCATGCAGTTTACTCTGGTAAATACCTGTATGAAAGAAAATACCCTGAATAAAGTATTGGTCTTCATTCTGTTGTTGAAGGCATTAGTAGGCACCTATGGTTTGACCAAACTATTGTACAGTTGTGGTGATGACCAATGCCTTTTCCAGCATGATTGCTCACCTTGCCATAAGGAAAAGTGATAACCAAGCGGCTCGGGGAACAAAACCTCGACCCTGGGTCCATGGCCAGGAAACACCCCAAACCTTAATCCCATCGACCTTGTGGTCGATCCTCGAGGTGGGTGGACAAACAAATCCACAAATTCTGATGAGCTCCAAGCATTGATCATGCAAGAATAGGCTGTCATCAGTCAGGATGAGGGCCAGAAGTTACTTGAGAGCATGCCAGGGTGGATTGCAGAGGTCTTGAAAAAGAAGGGTCAACACTGCAAATATTGACTTTTTGCATAAGTTTAATGTGATTGTCAAAAGCCTTAGACAATTATGTAATCCTTGGAATTTAAAATTAAATATACTATAGTAACTACTGACAATAGATCTAAGAACACTGAAGCAGCAAGCTGAAGACCAATATTGTGGTGTTCTCAGAACTTTTGACCACAACTGTACAAGGGCTCTTATGTTGTATTCATTGACACATTTAAGTACATGCTTTTTGGGTGCAATTTTTATGTGCACTGCGAACTGACACTACTCAGACAAATCTCTGTATGCAGAAGTATCACATTTTATGCATGTCAAATCAAGATATTCCCCAGTTTTGACCTCTATATAACCTAGTCCTTAAGCTCTGTCACATATGAGCTGGAACACATTGTAATCAAAGTTGGCCTTGAGGCAGGGATTTAAAGGGGAACAATGACTAGTCTAAAATTCCAGCGTAAGAATGAATGGGTGTTAATAAATAAATTTAAATATCAGGCCCACATATATTCACGGGTTTGAGGCTTCGCCTTTAGAATTTGCGACATCCAGCAAAGGAATTTCTCAGAGAAATAGACTCAGGTGGAGGCCGACCGCTTGGTTTTATTTGGAAGCTTAAAATTAGGCATCAATAGATCAAGGAAAAATGCGGTGTGGATTGACGTTATTACAGTCATTGAACGCGATAAACGAGAACCTGAAGTGCATTTGAAATAAATAATTTTTTTTAAGGAATTTAAGGAATCTGCGTACGCCCGTCCTACGTCTGTTTTAGGTTGTACGCACGTTTGATAAATGAGGGCCCTCGTCATTGATGGTAGCATGAGGCAGTACCTGCAGCCCATTGAGTTTGCACAGGTAGTCCAACTCCTCCAGGGTGACACATCCATACATACCATCGCAAGAAGGTTTGCTCTGTCCCCCAGTACAGTCTCAAGGGCATGGATCAGATAGCAGAAGATGGGCCATTACACAAGGAGACCTGGACAGGGCCTTAGAAGGACATCAACCCAGCAGCAGGACTGGTATCTGCTCCTTTGTGCGAGGAGAAACAGTAGGAGCACAGCCAGAGCCCTACAAAATGACCTCAGAGCAGGCTACAGGTGTGCATGTTTCTTTTTCATTTTATTTTTTTAATGATAATTTCAACAATGTAAAAACCTGTTACAAAAATATGTACATTATATTTTAGTTTCATCTAAATTCTCACCCATACTGCTGAACAGATCATCGCTCCCACCGAGCACTCCTGCCCCCCCACCCGAAACCCAACGTGCCCCATACCCACACACCATCCCCATAAACATACACAACACAACATATACTGAACAGACAAAGGAAATAAGAAAATAAATGAAAAAAGAAAAAGACAAACAGACCAGGACAAAAGCACAGAAAGTAAAAAAATGAAAAGTTTAATTGAACACATTTAAAAAACATATTGTCTAATTGGAACTAGTCAAAGAGTCTCCTATGTCCTATTTTGAGGGACTCCAAAGGCTGCCACATATTAAAGAAGTTCCTGGTGGTGCCCCAAAGTTAATATTTCATTTTTTCTAGCTACAAAAAGAACATAACATCCCTGAGCCATTGAGAAACTGAGGGGGGCTGGGGAGACTTCCATTGGAGAAGAATTCTAAGTTGAGCTGAAACTGTAGTAAAAACAACAGTGCCTGCATCTATCTACAATAGATTCTTGTTCATTGAGATTGGATTAACATATATGTAAATGCAGCATGTGTTTACACCAGCTATCTGAAACGGTTTGCATCGGAGCCATGACGCGCAAGCCGATACCAATGTGCACGCAGTGCTTGGTCAAATCATTGCCCCAGAAGAAACCCACTCACTTATTTACCAGGAAAGCAAACATAGCGGACGACGTTCGAAAATTTATGGGAAAACATTGTTGACTGGTTTGCTGAAGTCGACTGGATCAACAACTTCAAAATGTCGCCACAGACTTTTTTACAAACTTTGTTGTGAATTGCAGCCCTTCCTTGATCACAGCGACACACATTTGAGCGTAGCAGTGCCTGTTAGGAAACAGGTTGCTATTGCGGTGTGGTGGCTCGCTACAGGTGCTATTTTTAGATGCATTGCGCCACAGTTCAGTGTCAGTGAGGCATTCATCTGTTTGGCCCTTCATTTTCTACAATCGACCTGAAGTTGAAGGACAAATTCAGACAAATTCCTAGAGGGTTTCCTCAATGTGGAGGTGCTATAAACAGATGCCACATCCCAGTCATAAGCCCAACACTCGATAGTCACACAGACTACTTCAGTTGAAAGAGATGGCATTCAATCATTTTACAAGCCGTCGTAAACCAGCACTCAAGGTAAAACATAATCTTTATAATTTATAATTAAAACAATTGTTATCCAGCCCTGGAATGTATTACAATGCTAGCAATGGCCTGTTCAGGATGTATTATGTTGGTGATAATTCTATACTGGTAAAATGTAATGCCTGTATAGTGTGGCTGATTGCTGAAAAATAAATATTTTTATATTCCATGTTCACAGACATCAACGTGGGATAGCCAGGAATCATGCACAATGCCAGAGTCCTAAGAAACTATGCTTTTTCTTGATGCTGAAACTGGGATTCTCCTGCTAAAGGTATTTAATCTTTAACCTTTAAATTTTAAAAAGCCTCTTCTCTCGTTATTCTTCATGATAAATAATGACAAAATTATTTAATTAAGATGTACTACTGCACTGCACATTGTCACAATATGATATTCTGTTTTACAGGACATGACTGAACTAATATGGTGTTCGAGTCCCGCTGGCTATTCTCAGTGATCCAGCCTACCCACTGTTTCCATGGTTGATAAAAACCTATCCAGGATGACGGTTGAGGGTGCCTTCTGTATGCTAAAAGGAAGGTGTCAGTGCTTACTGAAACAGATTGTTGTGCACATAGGCAAAGTGCCAAATATTTTGGTTGTCTGTTGTGTCCTTCACAAGCTCTGTGAAATTATCAATGAAGCCTATGAAGGGGCCCCATGTCCTTATGCCCAGCCCATGGACTGCATAGCGGCCCTGCCTGAACCCAGACACAGAGCTGTCAGGGATGCGATATAGAGGCAGCTTCCTCTAGAACGAGTGGCAGCATCTGCTGAAGAGGACATGTCCCCATAATGGAGATGGACAACAGCAGTGATGTGTTTCCTGGTATATTATCATGTACACACCAAGCACAAATAAAAGGTGTCATGTTTTTACTTTGTCATCACAACTGCTATGTTGGACATGCTGGGCTTAATGACTGACTGACTTTTAACAAAAGACAGCCATTCTCCCTACAGTCATGTGCTCTACCTTTGTGTAAAGCATATTTCTAAATTGCTATAGTACTGAGGGACATTTACACATTGCTGTTTGACTGAGAGGCCAACACACACCCTGCAACACACACCCTTGGTGAACATTGCTGTTGGAGCTATGCAGTCTGAGACAGTCACAAACCGAAATATATTTAATTTCTATGAACATGGAAAGTGCAAATACAAATAGTAAACTATGTACATGGTTCTGTCTAATCAGACACATTACTGCAGTGGGCCTGCCCATTGAGGCAGAAATAGAATACAACAAAGTAAAATGTATATACGGTATCTCACAAAAGTGAGTACACACCTCACATTTTTGTAAATATATGATTGTAACGTTTCATGTGACAACACTGAAGAAATAACACATTGATACAATGTAAAGTAGTGAGTGTACAGCTTGTATAACAGTGTACATTGGTCTAAAACTCTTTATATACAGATTTTTCCAGATGTCTATGGGAGAAATGAATGGGAAATTTACTTCCGGAACCGGAGGATGGGCGGGACTGTTGAGGTCTATATGTCCTTTATACTGTAGCATGTCTCTATCTTTTCCTAATCTTTTCAAGCAACCAAAAAGAGTAGGGACATGCACAAACATTTGGAGGGGCTATTGCTCTAACATGAAAAAAGGGCAACCATAAACTAGTAATAAACTATGTAACTATAAAATTTTTGTAATCACGGCAACAAAAACTTTTTTTGCTATCACACATTTTAACACTGCTACCAATGATGAATGCCACCCCGCCATTGTTATTGATATGATCAAGGCAAGATCTATCTTTCTCCTATCAAACTATAAAGCTATTTCAATGCTCAGCAAAAACTGTCTCCAAAAGAAATGTTATAATGTAATTCTAATTAAGTTCTATAGTTTACCTTTTAAATTAAGAAAACTATTGTCCACATCATCTATCTTTCTCGTTATTATACTTTTACTGACATGGCCCTTTTGAAGAAACTCTCCAAACTAAACCTATAATTTTGTTGCCTCAGATGGTATTTAATGCATAAATGAGTCTCATGTAAGAATACTACATCTACTTTAAGCTTTTTCAAATGGGAGAACACCAAGGACCTCTTGTTTGCACTATTAGACATTCCAACACGATAATTTTACCAAGAAATCACCTGCTCTGCCATCCCCAACATTATAATTGTTAGCCTTCTAAAATAATGATGGAAATAATTTTACAGACAAATATTTTAGCATCATTAGACATCTAAGACAAATGTAGTCACAAAACCCTAAGGCAAAACATACCAAACGGACAGAGAAAGGATACAAATCAAAACAAAGAAAACAGAAATAGAGAAACACAGAACACCAAACCCCTCACAAGTCTCTATTCAACATTGAATGGAGACAGCAGGAAAAGTTTAGTATAGCTCAAGTGCACCTGAACAGCATTCTCACTCCTACCTTAACATGGCAGAAGCTCCATTGTGATAGCATTGAATATATGAATGTGTATTCCACTAATACAACAAGAATAGAAACAGTTTAAGGACATAGAAAAAATATAATAATGAATAAATAATGAAAATATAATAAAGGCTGCTTATATAGAATAAAATGAACACATGACTATATGTGGAACAAAGTTTTTAATAAGCAATGATTCACTCAGATACTATAACATGGTTTGACCATCTAGTGGTGGATGGGTTACCAAGACGAGTAAAACAAAATGACTAAAACATGATGGCGCCCATATGTTAGAACTGTCATTAGTACAAAAAGTATTTAAAAACATCCCTCTCCAAAAATAACCAAATGAGAAAAAATATAACGTAAGCAACATCATCACACAAAAGGCTGCAATCCTGTAACAATGGAGCAACAATGTTACCAAATAGTGATTAGACAATCTGGAGTGAATATTTCTATCTATGAACAGACAATCTGTGTTAATACATTACATTATCCGTTATTACTTTGAAGCAACTGTCCATAAAATAATGGAGATTGTACTGGTAACAAATTACCTGTTTGTCTGTTTTTTTTATATATTTTTTACGGTGTAGAAAAAACTGCTGTTATATAGGCTACATAAATTTACATTTCCATATGATAAATGTCATTATTTCTCTTACCTTTAGATCAAAGTCTGTTTCACAAAATGTGCTTAGCTATTTGTCATGTTAATACTCATTTTAAATTACAATTCCATGCAAGACTGACTTGTATTTTTTAAGGCATAACAGAAGAGTCTAACCAATGTAAAAACTAAACAAGTAGACAGACCAAGTAATATTTCCTCAGAAATCAACTTAAAGGGGAACAATGACTAATATCTACAGGTCCTTCTCAAGAAATTAGCATATTGTGATAAAGTTCATTATTTTCCATAATGTAATGATAAAAATTAAACTTTCATATATTTTAGATTCATTGCACACCAACTGAAATATTTTAGGTCATTTATTGTTTTAATACTGATGATTTTGGCATACAGCTCATGAAAACCCAAAACTCCTATCTCAAAGAATTAGCATATTTCATCTGACCAATAAAATAAGTGTTTGTAATACAAAAAAAAGAAAAAGTCAACCTTCAAATAATTATGTTCAGTTATGCACTCAATACTTGGTCGGGAATCCTTTTGCAGAAATGACTGCTTCAATGGGGCTTGGCATGGAGGCAATCAGCCTATGGCACTGCTGAGGTGTGATGGAGGCCCAGGATGCTTCGATAGCGGCCTTAAGCTCATCCAGAGTGTTGGGTCTTGCGTCTCTCAACTTCCTCTTCACAATATCCCACAGATTCTCTATGGGGTTCAGGTCAGGAGAGTTGGCAGGCCAATTGAGCACAGTAATACCATGGTCAGTA